>JANTPZ010144955.1:0-13496 GCA_025593235.1 Vachellia pachyceras | reverse complement strand
AGTCGCGGCGCTTGGGGAGGCATCCTAGCTCCTGGGTGCTTAGGTAAACGCCTGAGGGTAATTGACGGCTCGCCCTGCCCAACATTGGTATGACCTAAGAGGAAGGGAGATTTCGCCCTGCCCTTGGCTTGTGGGTGAGTCCAACCCCCTGCCTAAAATTTATGTATAAAAAAAAATAAGAAAGAGAGAGAGACATATCATCCACTTAATAGAGAATTGACTCACAGTCTGAGGTTGTAAATTCAAATTCCGCTGCACGCATAAAAACTTTGTTGATGAGCAATATATAAGTAATTTTATAAGCGTTTTCTAAATTTTAAGGCGTTCCATTAACCTTATGAACCATCAGAAATTGATTCATCTAAATTTTGATGTGACAAAAAAAAAAGCATGGGAAGGATACTATTTGTGGAAAATAGCAAAAGGAGAAACCTGGTTATTCCAGATTTGAAAGCCGTGTCCTACCAAATGAAGTAGAATTTGCATTGCTAGTCATGTTTCTAATCCAGATGTGAGAAAAGGTTAGTAGCGTTAAAGCAAGCAGGGATTATCATATCACATTGAAGAGTGAAAAAGCCTTGCCTGTTTACGTTGGATTTGGCCATATGTAATTACATATGCCTTCTTCTTCTTCCTCCTCCTCCTCTTCGTCTTCTTCTTCCTTGCCAGTATGCACCCAAAAAACATATATGATATTGCCTTGCCACGCATGATCTGATGTGGCTCATCAAGGTGAAATATTATTCGCGTCTCCCAATACTGCAGCTCCGGGCCCTTATAAGGATTCTAAAAGCTATAAAGTATTTTTTTTATCCTCTTTATAATATGACATAATTTCAACCCGCTTAAACACGCGTTTAGTAAGAGTATAAGAAATAACAAAAATTAATATAATGTTGGAGTTTCGTGTGATTGATAAAGGTTATATCGAAAATCATTTGATGAATTTAATGTTTTTAAATATTTTTATTGATATATGTAAATTAGTTAAAAATAACATTTTATAGATGGGTGGAGGGAGGTTCAAGAGTGAAAGAGGAAGTAGGGAAGGGAGGAGGAAGGAATAGCGAAGGCTGGAGGGGGGGACAGGGTTCAGTGTTTGGGAGAAAGAAGGAATGAACAGAGGAGGGATGAAGCAAATATCAGAGTTTGTTTGAAAGTTATTTTGAGAATAACTTTTACAGATTTTGAGGTAAGCATTAGGTTTTGGAGAATAAATTTTACAAATTCCTGGATAAAATTTAGGTTTTAAAAATATGATTGTGTTTTAGAAGTTTTGGCTTTCACGGATTTCAAGGTAAAAAGTATGTATGAAAGAGGAAATAGAAATAAAGAGAAAGTATGAAAGAGAAAATTTACTATGAAGGAAAATGTAATTTGATAAGAAAATATCTGTTTAAAACATATGTTTCAAACCAATGTCTTATACCCAAAATAGTGTGTTTGGAAATTCATTGGGAGAAGGAAGTTACGGCTTCTGAAGTGATTTTATGGATTTCGAGTTGGTTTTACAGATTTCGATATGTTTTATGGATTCCGAGATGGTTTTTACATATTTCGATATGATTTTATCTTGGTTTACATGCACCATTGAGGAAAATAAGTTCCTAAACAAGAACATAGCTTTTCTGGAACATGTAAGTACTTGGATAAAATCTGAATTTTAGGATAAAACCTAAATTTTGATAACAAACTTAAATTTTGGAAAGTAAAACCAAACGAGCTCTTAGATTTGTAGAAGATATCACATAAAACAATGGATGGGGTTTGATATATTGATGAAACAGAGAAATTAAAGTGGGGAATTGTGATGCCCTGGGAAAAGGTCCCAAACAAAACCATTTTTCAACGTCTACTATATTTGGTATTTGCTGCCTCAAATAGTGGGTGCTTCCATGTCCATCCACCCCCCTTCTTAGACTTCAAATTCTCATGCATACCTGTATACTCTCCTCAATTTAAGCATCTCTCATCACTAATGCAATAACCCCTTTTCTTTTCTCCATCCCACTCCTTCCCTTTTCTTTCCTTATTATATATATATATATATTACACTATCACATATCATGATTTATAAATAAATAAATAAATAAAAACACACTTCAACACACGATAACCTTATTCAACCCATGCAAATTCAACTTGAACTCCTTTCCTCTTATAAATACCTACAGTATATATGAGTCAATTGACTTTTATTCAAAAATTAAGGAAACTGAATATATTATTCAAATGTATTATTTATGTGTATTGTTAAATTATATACATGCTTATAAGTCGATTAACTCAATTTAAAAGAGAATAATAAATATAAATACTTTAAAGAAATGTACCTACCATCCTTGATCTCCCTTAAAAAAAATTAACCGACACTTGTATTATGGATTGGATGCATTGTGCGTTTAGTGATTAAGTAGACTTGCACCCGACATGCAACATGTATATTATCAGGCCCATATATTGTTGCTGGAATATATTTTCCGGGAAGATTAACTGTGGATATACCCATAATCGACGAGAAGCAGCAGGCACTTTATCTTTGAAGGAGCTGGCACCGACCGACTTCAGAAATCTCTGGACGCTATTGAATTGCACCAACCCACAAGTCCATAGGTCTTACTTGCTGCCAACAAGTTTGGCTAGCTTTAATGTATATTCTTGTCCTTTGGTCTGTCCAGATCTTAAAAATATATGCGTGCAATAGGGCAGGTTGATATAAGTTCTGGATTCATTAATCTGGCATTGACGACTTTTGTGGGGATCGTTGACCTGCTTCATTGAATTGAACCAAACATCACCCATTCCGGCATGAGAGATACATACATATATACCTCTCCTTCCTATTATTCTTAATTGACAAGCTAGTGATTGAAGCTTGATTCGATGATTCTGTTAAGTGAGAGGGTACCTATTTCAAGTATCACAAGAAACTGATGGTTACGCTATTCGAGCAAGCAATGATAATAATATATCTGCCTTTAATTTATATTCCAATGCATGACACATTGATGAACGTCTGCCAATGATTTAGTTTTTGATCAAACTCAATGGTATCGTGTGATTTATATATTTAACTGAGTAATGCCATACAGTAGAATAAGGGTTTATTGTTGTTGTTATTGATGACTCATCAATGAACGTATGATCAAAATGGTATCTTATCCATCGTTCATTATCATATTTTTTTATGAATCTGGTGTTGATTACTTATATGAACGGTTTAAAATTGCAAGAAGATTATGAAATTTACCGTTGGATTAAACAATGAAATGCCTTACTCACCCCTCTTCTTGTTGTAAGTTGGAACTAGTCTATCGAATATATGATCCATGCTACTAAGTAATGAAACTGATAAGGAATATTACAATTTGATATACATATATATATATATAGTTGACCTGAGTATTTATTTATTAATTTAAATTCGACAGAATTATTAATTGATGATGGGTTACATCAACGGCCAGGCCAACAGACAAGGAACAATCTACTCTCTTATACTTCTCATTACAAATAAGTTGGATTCATTGAACTTGATCATACAGGCACACACACACATATATATATATATATATATGCCGGGTCAATATGGGGGGAATTAATTATTTGCATTATTATTATAAGTTAAACAACCGAAATTTCAACGTCTGATTTTAAATCATAAATATAAATGGTATGGACGAAGTTGTAGTTTATTCAAATTATTCCTTGTGTAGCAGCATATGTGTGTGTGGTCGAGTTGAAGTCAACACACAAATATAAAGTTGATAGCATCTTATTGTTGGACAGTAGAATACATAGACAAATGCAATGTAAAGTAGACAACTTTCAATTCCTTGATAATCATTTGAGCATCGAGCACCATACAAAAAATAAAACTATACGTACACTTCGTTACTGGACATTAATTTACGCCCATTTAACCAATTATTAAATAATAATCAAATTCTGCATATGATTTATATATTTCTCTAGGTAGTATGTGCTTTTTGTGTGTGTACATATTTAGAGTATGTTTGGTATAGTGGAATTGGAAATGGAATTCATTTCCTGTATTTGGTATGGTGGAATTGGGAAATGGGAATGGAAATGGAATTCAAAATGAGTAGAAATGATTTCCATGATGTAACTCATGGAATTAATTTTTTGACCCCTCCTTTTTTTCATATATATATCCATTTTCATCTCCATTTACATCTCCATCTCCATCAAAATCAATTCCAGCATACCAAACGAAGTATTAGGACAGTTCGGAAAGAGTAATGAACATTCGATTTCAAGAAGCAGCGTGTGAAACTCTTGTTATATATCTTTAATCTTTCTGAACTTGTTGTTTAATTAATAATTCCACCCTACTTCAATTCTGTTAACTCAATAACGAATAAATACCTTTGCGTGAGTATATTTCTGCCTGTAACTTTAAGGGATGATCTTGAATTATAAAATTATGAAGCATTCTGATCCTTGTCGAGGTTTGTTCAATTAAACTTTTTCTAGCTTATTGCCATCAATGGGGTAAGGGGAACAAATTAATTAGGCAAAAAGTTCCAGATTTTGTGATTCTTTTCTTCTTCTTCTTTTGGTGTCAATGGTTTGCATCCACGCTCGCTGGTTTTTGTGTAAATCTTTAGTATTTAGATCGAGATGATGGATGAAATTGGGTGACCTAATTTGTTTTCAACGTATATAATATTACAACAGAAAAGAAAGAATCCTAACTGCTAATTATTAAATCTGTAAAACGGTTGGAGCTTGGCAAACCGTAATTTAAAATATGTTGAAGGTGGCGTTATGACAACTAAATTTGTACAAGAGTGCTTCACTAGCTCTGCACAGATCAAATAATCAAATAATTGCGATGATGAAGTGTTGTGAATCACATATAAATATATAACAACGTTTCACATTTCTGATAAAACTGAGCTAAAAAACTACTAAAGATCGAGAGAACCATTACTGCACATAGAGCCGGGCAGCCCACGGGTTGGTGGGCAGGAAAACCCTAACCCGAAACCTGTTAGCTTTTTCTTTTTTAAAATAAAAATAAATTTCTTTTTCTTTTTTTACTCAGTGTTTTCTTATAAGATTACATGTTTATGCAATTCTCTTTCCAATCCTATGAATAAGTATTCAATAATTTTTTAAAAATAGAATTTAATATTACCGTTTCTTTTGTAAAAAAATATTGGGATGAAAAAAAATAAATAAAATATATAATATATATTTTAAAAAATAAAAAAGGGTCAGGTGGGCTGGTCTGCCAACCCACAGGCTTAACCCGCCTAACCCATGGGTAAAGGGTGGCGGGCTGGCTGGCAAAAGCCCGTTTGAGCCTTCCAGTAACCCTCAGACCCTAACTGCACATGCCATTTTAAGGTTAGGAAGATGTAATATCAAAATCACACAAACATGAAAATGCGTGGGATACTGGTGATCTCAAATAGACAAAAAAGGTAACCATGAAATGGAAAAGGTCATTGAATACCTCTGGTACTTAACACATGCAGCTAATGTTATACCAATTTCTTTGCATAAACTGTGTCTAATAATCAATGGATAGCAATCTAAAACAACCCTTGGCTTAATTTTTCTTATCGGCCAGTGCAACTTTGACTAATAATAATCAACACGCTCATTCTTGTGTGTTCAATTGTTGGCTTCGATTTCCTCATAAGCAATGATGGTGGGAAATAAGTGAACATTTTGGGTTTTAATTGTTGATTTTTGCAAGACTGTCACTTTCGTATCAGAAATACCTACTTGATGATGATCAGGCCACGGAGAAGTAGGTGAAGTCCTTGCTCGGAACCCGAATCACCTTTAAATTTAAAGGCCACTTCATATTATTATTTTCACTTTTTAATGCCCTATTGACATGCCTAGTCCATTTTACCACTACCCCGTTATTATTTTATTAGTATGTTAATTAAGTGATTTTTTTGCAATTTAAAGTAAGTATATGAAACAGGTTTTATCTTGACTTATATAAAATATTTTTTTAATGGTTCTAGATGTTTGGAAAGCATCCAAGTTCATCTCTTTTGACTTTAAATAAGAAAGAGGGTTTAAGAACAATTTTGACTAACACTTGTGTGTGATTTGGTCAATACTGTGTGTGTGTGTGTGTGAGATTTTCCGTGAAACTTATAAGTCCTATATATAAATATATTTATGGGCCACTTATCTAAAAATGCTCAATTGACTTATTTGAAGAAATTACAAAGTTAAATGGACTATTGGATTATAATATATATTCTAAAATATTTAAGTATATCATTATATTATATGTGAGTTTATAAGTTGGTCAAATTAATTTAAAAATAATAAATATATCAATTAATTGGCTATTTTAATTTTTAGAAAAAGTTAACTAACACTTGTAATCAGAACTGAAGGCATAACATTGTATATGACGTTGCAATTAATTGTTGGAGTTATGTGTGTTTTAAAAGGAAACAAGTCCTACATTACTTAAAACAATGAATGCTCTGATCATATATATAAAGCCTATAAATGCTAAGCTTCACAGTAAATAAAGATACACAAGCTTTCGGTTAAGATTCAGATCTTTCTCTCTTTAATTCCTCTCTGCTTACTGCTCTTTTGTTTCTATTGTTCTGTTGCCTTGCTCTAACAAGAGGAATCCATTTAATCATGGGGAGTTGTCTAATTGTGACGGAATAATTCTTTAGAACAGTATTCTCGAGTACGACTCAGATTATTCTTCTTTCTTTCTGCATATTATTATTTTCCTACATTAATTAGTGCGCCATTGCTCTTAAGCATGCATTAATCAATACGCAGAGTTCTGTTAATGAAACAGCCAAATTTCCCGCCAAGAACAAAAACATTACAGACTACGATCTTCATTAAAGTGGTGCACAAGTTATAATTGAAACTGTTCAGAAATTTTGCTGGTAATTATAGGAGGGAAAGAAAGGACAAAGACGGGGTTGGTGAAGTAACATGCACATATGCAGAGCCACCTTAGTCAGGATAATTTACTTAAATCGAAAATAACCTTGAAGTTAATATCACGACGAAGGTCACCATATATTCAACTTCACATGAGATCTCATCCGTTGAATGTTTAGAATTTCTTAAACGTCGTTTTCCTTTGACACGATTATGAGAACAATGTTAATTATTTGGTGGTGGTTGGAAAAAAAAAAGCAAGAAGATAAATTCATCGTAAGTTGCCTATCGATGGACTCAAAGATAAAACTGTGAGGAAGATCGATCATAATACAAAAAGAGAATAAGACAGTGATGAGAAGGAAACTGAGGACAGGTATCGGAGAAATTTGGCTGGCTAGGAATGAAAAATTAATCAAGGGGGGCAGATTAAGTTTGACTAATTTCAGCCATAGACGTGAATTAAGACCTAGAAAAGTTCCTCTCGTGATAGCCATATTTTTTTAAAATCGAATTGATCGAATGATTGGGGTGTGTGTGTGTATTTGATCACCTACACGTGTTCACAGCTATACATAACAGCAACAACAAGAAACTAGATCCTTATCGAAAACGTGGTAAATAAGTACTTTTACACAAGTCATGTGAAGGGGATTATCCTGTTTTACAGAAAAATACTATTGAATTTGCGTTTGAGCTCCTCATGATCATCTCATATAGGACCACTATCTGAAAAGTTGCCTCTTTTCTCTCATTCCCTTGTAGCAATCAATGTGTCTATTTGGAAACGCGGTAGAGAAGTACTTTTACGTAAGTTAAGGTAAATATGTGAAGGAGATTATCTTGTTTTACGGAAAAACATTGTTGAACGTGCGTTTAACTTCTCCAAACACTCCGCCAAATAAGGTGAATACCCGAAATCAATCCTTTGGCTTTAAATTAAACTATCATGCACTAATTTTTTTTTTACTGGCAATGAGTATTCCTCTTCTTATGATTACGAAATATAAATTAACAATTCATGCTTGTAAATTAATTAATAACTGGCAAGTGAAAGCAAATTAAACTCCGTTTAATTTTGAAAGTTCGGACGAGTAGTGTGACTACTGCTGACGAATTGACAAGTTGATTGTCGTTTGTTTCGATTTTGGATTCGATTAATGAATATTGAAGCTATTTGGTAAGACTCTCTCTATCTCAGCGTTGAATGTTAATTATTGTAGGATTAATGCGCTTCTCTGTGAGAGAAACATGTTTTGCCTTATCAGTCAATATTAAAAAGAGTAATTAATGGCAAAATTTACTTTCATCCTTTCCCAGCTTATATATTATCTCGTTAATTAGAAGTATAAGCTCTATATACAAGGCTTGATTAAAACTTAATTATGATATAATTTGACAGCTGCCGAACCGGTTTCAAGTGTAGCTAGACGGCTGACTCTAATAATTCGTGTCAGCAATTAGTAAATTATTGACTGTGTTAATGCTTGTTCACACAAATAGATAGTACGTAATAATTCACAGCCAGAACACTCTATATGCTAATTCTGTCTTTTTTATTTTAAAAAAATTATTGTAATGGTGAAACTAAACTTTACAGAACACATTTTTAATATCATTTCCGTTTTTTATATCTATCTCCGTTTTTATATTTATTTTCAATTACATTCTCATAAAAATCAATTTCAGCATATCAAACAAGGCCTAATTGTTCACTTTTCAATTATATATTTATTATTTTATAAAAATGTATTTTTATTAAACAAAATATGAATGATGAGTGATAATTTATTATTTAACAGACTTGCGCAAGATGATCTTGGGGGTTTCCTCCTAAAGAAACATTCTCCACTCCGCTATGCCTTGGGATTGAACCCAAATATAGTTGAAGTGGGGTGCAGCTACCGAGTATATGCATGTTTTGGAAATATATCCCCTAGCGGTATACTCAAGCCAAGACAAAAGACATTTTAAAATCCGTAAAAAGTATCTCGCAATCCATAAATTCTTCTTAGATTCCGTAAATTCTGCTCGGAATTTATAAACTCACTTCTCCCGACGAATTCCCAAATACACGCTATGATATGCACACGTGTCTTTGTTGGTTGTATATATGCACTACACCTCCGGTTTCTGTTTTCAAATCCCCTCGTCGAAGTAGCAATAATTAATTTTGAATTTCTAAAAACGGGTTAAGTCCAGTGAAACTATATATTTATATTCCAGGAAATAAATTTTGACAGATATTATTTTATTGAACCTTTCATAAAATGAATTTATATATATACACAATCACTGATATTGATATATATATATATATAGACCACTTTTTGCAAGCTTTACACGTTTTCCATGACTACGTATATATAATGATGCATGGTTGGATATTAACTAGCTACTCTAATTATAGATTAGAGCGATAAGATGTTAATTTTTAAAGATTTCGCTGTTATAGCGGTGATTTAAACATGGGGGCTCTTGTTAGTCAAAACAAGACAACTTATCCAAAAATCACAGATAATTAAATTCAACGTATTGGCTGGTTATGTACATTAATTCTGAAGAAACTACTAGAAGCAAGGCGTGCGTGAAACAATATATGGACAGGGTTCAAGCTAGACTCTGCTGGGGCCAAATGAAAAATCAGTGGCATAATAATTTCAAGAGGTTATTGACTTTCATGAGGTATGGATCGATACTTTTTTTTAATGACTTTGGAATTTGGAATTGTTAGATATTTAACATTAGTTAATAATTAATGCATCCCCATTTGCCAAAAACAATACTTGATGACATTTACATGTATCAAATGATGATGGCCCCAGTCAATGTTATATATTCGCCTAATTATTAGTTGGTGGTTCGTTTGGGAACGCGATAGAGAAGTACTTTTAGGCAAGTCGAGGTAAATATGTGGAGAGGATTATCTCGTTTTATGGAAAAACACTGTTGAACGTGCTTTTGACCTTACTTAACTCTTTACCAAACAAACCCAATTAATCAAAACATCTTAAACTCATTTCCATGCCTTTGAATTAAGACAATCAGCACATAATATGATTTTAAAATCTTTATTGACTGCATTTCTTTATTTCCCAGTCCCTGTTCTTGCTTGGAAGCTGGGACACTTAATTAGGGGCAACGAACGAATACGCTGAATTCGTAAACCTCCATCAATTTTCTGATCAGAGACTTTTCTTTAATCTATGCACTTAATTGTGAGTAATTAGTTAATATATTTATCAAAAGTCAATTTTATTCAAGTTGGAAATAATGCTTAAAAAGAAGAAATATATATATATATATATATTTTCAAACATTCATCATGCCCAGGTAACTTTCGTCGGCAAGCTATCCACGAGACCCTGATTATTCTATCGATATTTCTCAGGTCTTGAAAGCGAGTTACACTGATATCCATAAAAAAAGAATAATAACAAAGAGAAAGCTGAAAAAGGGAAAACGATATGCAACATTTCAACTTCTTGTAACATTATTTTAACAATGAAATAATTATTTATTAAAAATACACGGAAGTTAAATCTAATATCTCCTTCCAAATCATTAAGGGGTGGTGAGCATGTTACATTGTGTTAACTCTCCAAAGTTGACAAGGGATTTCAAAATAAATAAATTCAGGAATAAATGGGTTTTTTAGTTATTAATAATATTTATATTATATATAGCTTCCTCTTTCGTTTTGTTTTTCCCTGGGGGAAAAGGAGAGATGAAAACAAAAGTGGGCAAGTAATGATCCAAAAGAGAAGAGGGGAGAGTGATCTACGTGTAAGTTTGCATGAAAATGTCAAACAGTAAAAGTCGAAGAAAGATAAAGACTTTTTCGGTTACTTTGTCCAATTAAAAAAAGAGAGGAGTGGACAAGGAAGACATTGCAGGTATTTATGGCTTTTCTGTGTAAAGTGGTTTTTTTCTCTAAATGAACAAAGACAGTTTCTCCTACACACTTCCCTGCGTTTTCTACAGAGAGAGAGAGAGAGGGGCTGAGAACCGCGGAAGCCTGCGTGTAGTTGGTAGAGATGAGAGAGAATTAAGAGTGAGAGGGAGGGGAGAGGTATGAGAGGAAAAGGAAACATTGTGTTTGTCTTTTGTACACCTTAATTTGTATTTTATTCAATTCTATTAAAGTAACCATCGATCGCCTTCCCTCTCTTGGACTATAACCGACTCTCTCTCTCTCTCTCTCTCTCGGAGTATTTTCGTGGGCGAAGGAGAAATGATTTTATGTGGAAGAAGCACAAGGCGGTTTCGCCATTAATGGGGTTCTGGAGAGCTAGTAGCGCAAAAGGGACAAAGGTTCTGGACCCTTCTTCCGAGTCTCGCCATGGCTTACAGTGGCAACAAAACCAACAACGAAACAAGAAGCAGTGAGATGGAACCACTCCCACTCCCACCACCTCCACTTCATCATCATCATCGCCATCCTCACCATCAAATTCATCAAGACCACCTAATCTCTTTCGGAACGACGCAGTCTTCCTCCTCCTCCTCCATCCCCGCCAATTTTCTGTGAGGTTTCTCATCGCTCTACTTCCCCATATCTCTTCGCTCTTTCTGTCTTCTCTTTCTTTTTAATTGTTGTGTGTTGTTGGAGTCAATCCAGAAGCAAGGATTCCGGAGCTTACGATTTAGGTGACTTGGACCAAGCGCTTCTTTTGTATCTCGACGGACAAGCCGACCCTTCCACCATCAATGTCCAGGACCAAAGACGTAAGCTCCCCCCTCTCTCTGTGTCTGCTCTCACCGGTACTAATTTTCTTGGGCTTCAAAAAGGGGAATATGCTTTTCATCCAGCTCGGTATCCTTTTTGATTTGTGATTATGGGAGAGAGATGGGGCGTTCCACTCACAGGGAAGGCATGTTCGTCAAATTCATATCTGCTGCCGCAGTACAATTGCTTTGACCCGATCTTTGCAGGCCAGAAAAGAGAAGAAACGGAGTGAGGACATTCAATTCAATTCAAGTCCTCCCCCCTCTGTCATTAAATCTACTTGTTTAGCTTCTAGTTTTGTTGCTTTGGGGGTGTGAGATCATGACATGTAACTAAACGGGGTGGTCATGATATTTGGTTGCTAATTCCACATGTACTGAAAAAGAGTACGATCGAATAGGGTATAGTCCCCCTCTGGCTTTACTTCCCCTACTATCTTCTCTTCCTCAGCTTGGGGATGCAAGACCTCTCATCTCCATTTGCATGATAACTTCACACCTCCCTTGCCTTCTCTTACCCTTTTCTCTTTTGCTTCTCACTTCACTCCTCTCATCATAATTCATAAACACCTTTATTTTATTTCCTTTATAGCTCTCTACGCTCCCACCAAATTTCCTCCCCAGCTACTAATTAAGCTACATACTTATAGTTCACGTGTTTGTGAATTTTGTGCATGTATATATGTATGTCTGAGCGACTTATCATCAGCAGATAACCCGTCTTCGTCGGGAATGAGGCCTCCGACTCTCAACATTTTTCCGTCGCAGCCTATGCACGTAGACCCGTCTTCTTCTTCTAAGGTATACGAATCAAATCATTCCGATTACTTGATTCACTCCTCGCTTGCTTCTTCGCTTTATTAATGGAATGAAACAATCATGTTTTATGGTGGTCTTGTTTGTATTCGATCGGTAATTGCTACGTAGGCTGGCATGGAATTGGTTTCTCCTCAAAGCAGTGGTTCCAAGAGACCGTTGGAGCCGTCCATGAAGTTGTCTAACTCGCAAAACGAAGCCGCTGCCCCTAATCAATCGTCCAAAGCTGTCAAGGTGACTTGTACATCTACTGCATTATATAAATTGAAATGAAATTATCAAATGAATAGAGAACAAGAATCAGACTTCGGTAGCATCTTTGAAACCCCGAGATTCTCAGCTTAATTATTATAGGATGTATATATCTATCATTTTCGCCACTGTTCACCAACGCTATGCATGTGCTGCTGTGTATATATGTTGCAGCGAGAGAGCAATCGTAAGGTCCTAACCTCAAGTTCTGAACAGGAAGGGCCTAAAACACCTGACCCTAAGGTTTCACTTTCTTTTCTCATCCTCGTAGCTAGCTAATTCTTTCTTTATTCATATACAAAGGAAAAAAATGTTTCCGAGATAGATATATAATTACCTTCGTTGAATGCGTGCTTTTGAACAATATTATACGCACAGACACTCAGAAGACTGGCTCAGAATAGAGAGGCAGCTAGGAAAAGCAGGCTTAGAAAAAAGGTGAGACCCCTCAACAAAAGTTATAATTTCATCTCACTAGTGTCTCGTTCATTTTAGGCAAGATTTTCAAAAGTTAACCTATGGGTACACCCATTTATTTATATTGCCTTTTGTGTTTTAACGGATCATCATGATGTTTTCTTTTCTTCTGGCGGTTTCAGGCATATGTGCAGCAGCTAGAGTCAAGTAGGATCAGGCTGAATCAGCTAGAGCAAGAATTGCAGCGTGCTAGAGCCCAAGTAAGAAAACTTTTTGATGGAGGGCAAACACATAATGTTATAAATGGAAACCACTGCGACTGTTAAATTAAGCTGAAACAAGAGGAACACTGACAAGTAACGAATATG
>JANTPZ010144953.1:0-29400 GCA_025593235.1 Vachellia pachyceras | reverse complement strand
AAATGTAAAGAGTTAAAAATGTTGTTGCATTTATTAATTAATTAGAAAAAGTCTCTGCAAATTTGACATGAATAAAATCAATAACTGTGAAATTTATTAATTAATAACATTGTATAAAATCACTTTTCATTTATTTGAAAGAAATGTATTGGAATTTTGACTGAGGAGAAAATCCTTTGGAAGTATTGCTGCGTTGGCATTATACATTACTCCCTCTTATGTTTAGTTCATTTTCTCCTGAATTACTGCCTACTTAGAGCAATACACAGTCAGTGAAGTATTTCAAATGAACTTTTTTTTAATTTTTTGGGACTCACACAGGAAATGAAAATGAAGGAGTCATGTAAAATAGAAAGAGGAGCATCCCCAACATGGAATGTAAGTAGCCAGTCGGTCCCCTAAAAGCCAAGTTACTTTTTGGTTCATCACTTTAGTGGCTTCTCATTATTTTTTTTTACAAAAGAAAAAAAAGTAACATTAAATTCTTTTTTAGGATAAACAACATCCAATACATTTAAAAGTAATATAAAATACTTCATTTTTTATATTAACTTTCTATAATACTATATTTAAAATTATTATAAAACATTAATACTTATATATTATTAAATTATAAAGATATGTAGTAAGTTAATATTATTTCTAGAGCCAAAATAAAATAATACTACATGGCTGAGGCTGGTCGACCCACAACCCTCATGCTGGCTCACATTTCCAGCCTACTTGTGAGTCTTTAATACTCAACTCAACTAAATTTTTTATAAAAAAAAAGCAAATACCTCTCGGGGATAACATTAGCATTAATATCGGGTTTGTTTGGATAGTCCGTTGGGAGAACGGACACAGATTTCAAGGTAAATATATTAGAGAAATTTTATCTCGGTAAGCGCAGGAATGGATTTTGGTTGCCCAAACAGGCTAACCAAATAAGCCTCATCGTTAGAATTGCTATTGTTGTTGGAGAGGCAGGGTGAAGGAGGGGAGCATTTTCCGTCCCTTCCCTCCTTTTAACCAAACACACCCTTGGGGAAATTTACAAAGATGTAATTCCCATTTGGTTCACAATGGGCCCTTATGAATTAATGGTATTTACATAAGCACATACTTTGAGGAGAGTTGTTAACATTTAAAGTGACTCCAGACTATTAATATATTGTTAGCGGCCAGTCAGAATTAACTGGAAATATATGATTAATTAAATTACAATAATTACATTAAATTAAATATACAAAAACCACTCCCTTCTGCTTTCTTTTGTATATAAATAGTTAAGTGTAGCCCTTTCTAATCAATTCGCACCAAACAAACCATATAACTTTTGTAGCTATCACTCATAATCTAAAGGAATGGATAAACCTCTCTTCAAATTCATCACCCCCTTCATTTTCATGGCGAGTACTGTAGCAACAGGTATACACTTGTTTTATGTTCGCTAAGAATTCTATTAACATTCAAAATAACAGTAAAAATGTTATAACCGTTAAATACAAGGTAACTTCTTGCTATGAGATCCATATTATTTTTGTGTATCCATGCACTCCTATGTGAATGTGAATATAATTGAGAGTGTGATTTTAAATTAATGAATATGACTATGTGAATACCCTTATCATCTCTCGTCTTAACTCTCCACTATTTTGTTTGTTGAAAAATATCCTTTATTTTTAATTTATGAGTATTTTTACATTTAGTAAAGTATAAGATGTCAGATGTTTTTTTCACACTATAAAGAGTATTTTTTTAACCATATCGAAAGTGTAACCTGTAATATTTTTCTAAATAAAATTGTGAGAGAATGGACTTTGACACGGTTGCTACATGAAACCGATATATAAAACACTATCTACATTGGCAATCAATAGTTAGTTAAATTATTATTTCAATTATTTAAAAATGTATATCTCTTTACTCTAGTTTCAAATATAGCTAGTTTATAAAGTACGTTCCAAAACAACTGTTCTTATTACCATCGGTTGTGGCAAAAAAAAAAAAAAAAGGTTCTTACCATCGATGTAGAAAGGAAATAAATTAAAATTAACTTTGAAAATATGTATGTTTATATAATTTATATATAACATATAAAAATTCTGACGAGTCATGGAGAATAAATATTACTGTTTCTTAATTATTATCCCTAATAGTCCATAAACGCAAAATTTAGAGATAAATATGTGGTGTAAGCAATTATACATGTATTTGTTTTATGTTTGCTTATTTCTATCTAGGGTTAAGGTAAAAAATTTACCTCACAAATTTTCCTTTAGAATCAATATTTCCCCATAAGCTTTTTAAGAGTAATTTATCATTAAAGTCTCCAAATAGATACATGCCCTTTAACGTTACAAATATTAAAAATTGATGTGAATTTTTAACAATCAACATTAGTTTACGGAATATAGTAGTGTGCTTGTTTGGCAACATCGTTGCCAAAACGGTACACGTAAATCGAAACAAAACCATCTTGAAATCTGTAAAAACTATTTCGAAATTCATAAAAACCATCTTGAAATCCGTAAAATTATCTCGAAATCTATAAAATGCCTCGAAATCTGTAAACTCATTTCTCTCAACGGAGTTCCCAAACAAGCACAGTATTGTTTCATTTTAAAACTTTCGTGAAACGTTACACTTAAGGGAAAACTTATTACGCAAATTTACAGTTAACTCTTATATATGTATCTATATGTACATGAATAAGTTATATTTTTGTAGTACTATATTAATTTGGTGGATATATATACATACACACAGTGGAAAGGATTGAAGTTGTTGAAGGAAGAGTGATAATTAATGGAGAAGTTTTGGAGATGAAGAATGAGAACGAGGATTATGTTCCAATTCATCCAGCTTGTGAGACTCGAAAGGATTGCAAAAGTGTTTGCCCTCCTCACTGCTCTTCTAATAAATGTATCAGGGGTCGCTGTCTCTGTTGCTCATTCATCTGAGTCATGTACTCATGTGTATGCTCACCAGCAATATCATTAAATAAATTAATTAAGTAAATTTTTGTCCTGTTTTGTTAATGTTTTATTCTCGTATATTTTTATGTGAAAGAAGGATATGAATAAAACATATTTATTCTCTCACAAGGTTTTTCTTTTCAGGGGCACAAGTGAACAACAATTTGGGACATGTTTAACTTATCATTAAAAAACTGTTTTATTCCTGCAAATTTTTCCGAGGTAAAATCCGCGATAAAATCTGCAAGTAAAGTCCGCAGGAAAATCTGTATGTAAAAATCCACAGGTAATCTGGAAAGAATTTAAAAAATTATCTATGAATTTAATGACATTTTCCAATATCTTACAAGCAATAGAAACACACAAAATATATCATTTGTAAATTTAAAAGAATAATATAGTTAAAATACATCAAACAAATCTTAATTACAACATACAAATCCATAAGGAGAAATATAGTTTGTTTGGCACTTCAAAAAACACATATAAAAGTGTTCTAACATGTCATATATTCTAATCATCATGCTCATCAGTGTTGTAAGTAACTGAGCTGGGTTTGATTCCCTAAATGGCCATATCAGATAGAAGATAGTGAACTTTGTCAAAGGCAAAAATGTGCAGACATGATTTAATGATGATTGAATAAGTCTGGACATCTGGCTGGCAATCAGGAGGATTCTTCATCTCCTTAAGAATAGAGAATGCTCGTTCCAAGAGACCACTACTGCTGTAGGCAGATAACAATGCAGTGTACGCTTCACAGGACACATAACAACCCTCATCAACCATTGCCTGAAAGAGCTCATGGGCTTTCTCAGGTTGCTTGCATTTGCCAAGCATGACTATCAACTTGATATAAATGCCAGAGAAAGGTTTGTACCAAAGCCGTTCATGCAGTAATTCAAAACCCTGCATCCAATTGAGTTTCACTCCCATATGAGAGAGATTCAAGAAAAAGCAAAAGGTGACACATACAGCCATTACAAGTATGTTTCAGCAATGTGTTTGAAATCATTCCCAAATTAAGATTTCTTTTCTAGAGAAAAAAACTACTTTCAAGACAGATACGTGCATTTTCAATTCATCCTCCACAAATGTTTCCTTTCAATTTAATCCCTTAATCATTAAAATGCTTTAATGATGAAATTTCATCCTACCTCTATCTATAAATTTACATAGAACCCAACAGAATACTGACTGGCCCTAATTAAATTGCTTGATATACACCCTGCGTGATAGTCACTGCTTTTATTTTTTGGTTCAGTAAGGCCTATTTCTTCAATCTACGCGTAAAATTGGGTGTTTCTACAAATTCTGTAATCTTCACGTAACTAATTTGCTTTTGACCCGATACGATAAACTGATTGAGATGGACAGACACAAAACACATTGATCTAAAGCTACACGAATCAGAGCAAACAAGTTCGAATTAATAATAAACCTAGCTTTTTATCTTCGGTTCGCAGGTGAAATTTCTAAAAAAACAGATTGAATGGGAGTGAGAAAGATAAAGAAGATTCTCACAGATCAGAGGCCAATGCCGATCCAGGAGATTCGGAAGCAGTGAATTAGGTGGAAGGAGAGCCACAGCAAGATGGAACAAAAGAAGGAGGAGTAATGGCGACGGCAAACACGGTGTGGAAGCATCAGGAAGAAGCGATTTCATCGGCCAAAAGTGACGTTTTGGATTCGGAGGACACAGGCGAACCGCCATTCGTGGATGCAGTAGGAGCTGGCAGATTCGTCGCCGGCAGCAGAGGCTGAAGCTGCGGATCACTCGGATTTCTCGCAGGACGAAGAAGACGAAAGCCTGATGAGATGCAATCTGCTGAATCTCTCGAGCTTCACGAAGGTAGAAGAAGATGGTTTTAGGGTTACAAAGGGCAGGAAATGGGAATGTACGAGTTGTGGAGGGAAATCTCTGATAAAAAATTTGGAAAAGGGATTTTGAAAAACCGGCGGATTCTGTACCTGTGGAATTTCCGCAGGTATTTGATATGTTTTTACTGCTACAGTTAAATATATGAGAATATTTAATAATAAAAGTTTTATGCATTAATAAAAAAATTAAATATGTATTTAATTAAGGGTAGAAGGCACAATATGAAAGGATTTTAAGGTTTGAACAATGCAAATTAGATATAGATGGGATGCCAATAACCTTTTTAGTTTAATGGTACAAAAACTCCTTTATAAATGGAAGGTTATAAATTTGATCTCATTTGTAATATTATCGGATCTACCTCTCTAATTCATATTTTCAATGTTAATTCAATATGTACGTTGGCCTTGAACCAAATGTTAAAAAAAAATTAACAAATAAGGTGTGAATTAGCAAATTATTGAAAGAAAGGAAGTCAATATTGGATTTTTTTAAGGAAAAAAATGAAATACTTCTTTTATTTTGAAGTAGAAGAACTAAATTAAAGATTTTTAAAATTAATTAAAGAGACAGCATATTTAAACCAATGAGTATGTGTGTGGGCTGGGCTTGTGGTAAGGCTAGGCCATCTCCTGGATTTCGGATCCACTACGTGGAAATGTTCTAACCTCCAACAAACTCGAATTTTTTTTTAAATAAATTAAAACCAAAGCTTTATTCATCTTTATATTTTCTAAACCACACACATGTTCGTTTAATTTGAAAACTAATGACACAATTTTTAATTAGAGATAAAGAACAGTAATACGACAAAAAAATTGCACATTCACATAAACAAATTAATAAAGTGATTTACAAATATAACTAAAAAAACTGTTCTCTCTCTACCTTATAAATATAATAAGAGAAATAAGTTAGTTTGATTTAAGATATTCTAAGTTAACATAAAATATTATTATGCATTAATTTATTCTCATTTAATTATGTTTTGTTCTGTGGTGAAGAGAGAGTATGGTTACAAGGAAATAAAGGCAAAACATATATAATGGCATTAATATAGAAAACTCCTCACAAATAATTCATAAGAGGTTATAGGATTTATGGCATTAAGTATACTGAATTCTAAGAGTAGGGGTTACTAACATTCATATGTAAAATATTTACAACACTATCTATTATCAAGGACTAATATAGTTATTTATTTTCGTTTGAGGCAAAATAAATATAAAATTTCATTGTAGGACCTTGTGACTAAATTTATACCTCAAAACTAACAGCAGTTTTAAAAGATACCCTTTATTCTACTCCATCTAGTCATTTTCACAAGTAACAATTATCTAGATTACAAAATAAACTAGTGATTAAATTAGTTAAAAACAATAAAAATGTTAAAATGTAAATTTTTATCACATATACCTCAATGTATGAAAAGAGTATATGAGAGAATAGATTAAAAAATATGTAATAAATGATTAAATGAAAGAGAATTAGGGAAAATAGAATATAAAAATATGCATTTAACAGGAGTAAAAATGAAAAAAATTGACTAAATTTTCAAACATATGAAAAACGTTGTTAATATAAAGTACCAAGCCAATGAGAAAAAAATTATTTATAAGATTATAGGTTAAGAGAAAATGAATTTTTATTGATAAATTAAATCATTAATTATAAATGTGCAATTACACAAATCATTGTGTTGACTCGATTAACATAAGATATAATATATATTAAACAATGATAAATTTAGAAAACTGTTAAATTTTAAAATAAATTTAATAAAATTTAAAGTTTATATATTTCTATTAAACATGTTGGAAGTCAATAAAAAGGGCTCGATAAGGATTAAGGATAAATTAGGGGTAAACATATGATTAACCTTCTCCGGTTGCCACCATAAAATTTTATGATGAAGTTAAACACGTGTCATTCATTGGTACGAGGAAGAAAAAGCATTAATTGAGAGAGATGATTAAAGTTGTCTCCTGCGTGTGCTTCTGTGTAATTAATGACCCTTCCATGACGATGCCCATGTGTGGCTTACACCATCATTCCTCAAACACAACACATTCCAACTTTTTTTTTAATTATTCAAATACATCAAGTAATATTTTACCCTTATATCATATCACATACAAACTAAATGTCAGACATGCACAAGATTTAAAATGTAAATTCGCCTTTATATTTTTTATTATTTATATTTTATTTTATATTTGACTTGCTTTCCTACATAGTAATAAGGTGAATTCAAATAAAATAAATAACATAAACTATATTTAAAATTTAGTTAAACTATAAAGACTTGCATATTGATGTTTCCTGGAAATTTAAAGAAATTCATGTTTGCACTATATGCATCATGTCATTTGTGCATTTACCAATCAAAAAGCTCTAGTTGCCTTTCTGTGGGTCATACATGACTTCTTAAATTTTTCTTTCAGACTTCTATTTTTGCTCTCTCACAGAATTTTCAAAGTAAATTGTGATTCATATGTTGTAGTTAAAACATTTTAATTGGAGAGAGTATAAATAATGTGATACACCCAATTGAATTTTTATACATCCCAAGTAATTAAAAATAATAGGTACTTATTTTTACCTGCATGCACACCTTAAATCCAAAAGGATTTTAGGTAACAAGGTACTCATCTAAATCTATGTATAGGGAGAGTTTTATTTTAGTTATATTAATAGGGTAGAGAGATAAATGTTTCATATGAATGTATCATTTTACCCTTCATTTATTATTATGTTAAGTTAGACTTCATGTGGTACATTGTATATTAAATAATGATAAAGTTGGAAAATTGTTAAATTTTAAGGTAAAATTAATGAGATTTAAATTTTTCTTCGTTTGTGTTAAACATGTTGAAAGTGATTTATATATAGAAATAGATAAGCCTATAGAAGTAGTATTCGCTTTGTTATGCTCCCTTGGTCACTTTTTTAATCACAAAAATTTGATTTTAACAAAAACTTGTATTATTTCAAAAATGTCCTTTCTTAATTTCATTGGCTCTTACTCCCTCCAATTCATAATATAACACATTGTTAACTAATTAACATGAACTAATGAATATTAGTTAAGTCCTTTATTACGTTCTAAATTGATAAAATTTACATATTTGATCTTTATTAAAGAATGTGATTTTCAAAAATTTATGCAATATATGTCACTTTTTTTCAATCCTGCAAAGGGAAAAGTGAAAAATAATCAATAATTACCACGCTAACCTCTTATATTTTTGGCAGAAATTTCTTTTTACAAGAGTTAAATATAATATTGTTTGAGAAAAATTTATGGACCAGAGAAAGTATTAAAATAATGATAGAAGGTTAATTTGTTGAGTAAATTTATGAATAATAATTTTTGACGAAAACTTCTATATGCTTCGTGCACATTCTATATACAAAGTTTTATATTTTTTTTTGGTGAAATGGGAGATCCAACCAACCTGGTATCCGACCCTTTAGACCGACTAATCGGGGGGGACAGTTCTGGGTTATTAAGGCTCCAACCCCCTCCCAAAGGTCCTGCGGGGGATCGAACTCTATTCACCCTACTAAGCTCAACCCCAATCACCATTGAACCAGAATGACTTTGGTAAAAAGTTTATATTAGGAGAGAAGAATTTTTTTTTTGGGAAAGGATCTTATCGAAGGAGATGGAGAAGGTATTATAACGACATATAGTATTAACATATATAATGACACTCGCATCATCTTGTTTCATCTTTCCTTACATTACAAACAACACATAGTATATATTAAAAAAACTGTAAACCAGCGAGTCAGATCCGAATGTAATCGAAGCAAAGCTTCGGTGAGGTGTGCAACCAAAAAAGAAACTTTAAAGTCTAATCATTATATACCATTGATGCTGTTGTTAATTACTGTAGTTTAAAGATAGTTTTAACATTTATATAACAGTTTGTTAGGTCAAACATTAGCTAGAGAGAGTCGTGGTTTTTTTTTTTAAAAAAACTTCCTTGAACTGATATAAAAGGGCTTACACCCTTTTCTTGATGATAACCCATTAGTAAGTACTCATTTCTGTCTAGACTTTTAATTTCATCCGCACGGGCACATATTTGCAATTTTTAATCAACTCATTGGCAATGGTTTTTAATTGATATTTTGACACAAAATATTTGAGTATAAGTTTATTGCCCAAAACTGCATTTCTAATACAAAGGAAGAATCCAAATGGTTGACCAATAGGGTATATGTATATATAATCATTACACAAATCGGTATCTCTTTAATTTTGATTCTTATTATAAGACGCTTACTAAAAAATAGTGATTCTTATCATAAATCAAGCGGGGCGTTTACTTACTTTTTTCAAAATTGCACTTATTTAAAGGTTAGAAGAATTTTTCTTTTTAATTTCCTGAAAATTTAAACAAATTTAATGACTCATTGACCTCTTCTTAGTGCTAGTGACATAGTTGGGAGTTTTTTTTAAAAAAAAAAAAAGTGGTTGGAAATGTCTTATAATAGACATCAAGAGGAGCACGTGTATATGTGTATGCAGGTTTTGGTTTATTAAGACAATAAAAAGCATAAGATTAGAAGACACGCAAGTTAAATGACAAGGGTTAATCAAATCGGTAGCCTCATTATATTAATACAAGCGTGCACATACTTTTTTCTGGAACTTAGAAGAACAAAGCGACTTTTAGCAATAAGATGGAAAACATTACACGCCAACCAAAGTCACAAAGTAGCTCTGATTCTGACTTTGCTCTTCTTTAATCTTTTCCCACCTTGGATTCCACAAATAATCACTCCCTCCATTAATTTCACCACAAATCCGTGTGTGTGTGTGTGTGGAAACATGGTTGATGAGTGTGTCGTCTGTGAATGTTATTGCTTAAAAGAGAAGAAGACCAAACCTTTGACTTCACAATAATGAGCACTTTCCATACACAGATAAAAAGTTAATGGATAGGCATACATGTATAACTATATATCTAGTACTGCAACTTGCCTCTGAAACTGCCATAAGCAACAACACCTTCTGTTTCGTCTTCTCTCTTGCCATGTCTGAAACACATATATGGATATTGCCACTATATCTGTGGATAGATATTCACACATGCCTCTCTATATATAAAGCCAAATACTCTAAATTTGTTGTACTTCTCTGTAGTTCAGTTCTCTGATTTATCAGACTGTTCACTCTTCCAACGGCCACATTTGGTCAATACTAGCTAGCCCTTCTTCTAGGTACTATACCATTATTCCTACCTTCGCTTTCTTAGCTTCACACAGAGAAACCTAATTTTTGCGTGTGCGCGCCCGCGTGTGTGTCTTACCTTCGTGCTCAATCTTCCTGGTTTCAGTAGATGCTTCTGAACTTGATTCTTCTCAATCTTTTTCACTATGGATATTATCATTCATTTGCTTGATCAGGGTTTTTTTATACAGCTTCTTCTTGCCATGTTCCTTCCATGGAATATGGATTCTTTCCTATGCCATAGTACTATCGGATGAATGCAGAAATAGATAAAGAGTGTGGTCGGACCCATCTGACATGCATACAATTCTGATCGATTTATCCATCCCTCTTTTTTGCTAAAGCATACGATCATCCATCAGTTACATGCAATCATATTGAAAATACTGCAGAATGCTAGATGTATGCAACTCTTCTAATAAGAATTTGAATATTAGTTCATCACATTATACGTGACCGATCCCTTTGTTCTTTAAATTTAATCCTTTTTAATACATCTCTCTTTATTTGGATCAATCCACATTTATATAAGAGTCTTACTCTCTATCATATGAGATTGGAAATTTCTTCTCTTCAATATCATTATGTGTGGCATGTTATTCAATTGGTTGTTTTCCGCATATTAATTTTTCTATTGTCTTATTTTTTATATGATACATTTTCACCTTTGTTAAAAAAGCTATATTTATGATATCTGATATCAATTGAACGTTTTATCCTTTCAAACCCCAAGCATATGCATAGCCTTTATTTAGCTAGCATAACGTGCGCATCTCAAAGGTTGCTTTTTCCATTTTTTTTTACCCATTGCACTTTGCTCTATACAATAGGAACTGTTTAGTTTAAACTTTAAACTCATATAGCAGCCGTATTTAGTACCTACTGACTAATGTCGCCATGCATGGTGTATATTTTCACGTTGCATTATGTTTCACATTCACATTGGACTCTGAATCTCTGATTATAATGAATAAATTTTTATTTATAAAGAAGTAACAATAGGAAGCATACTTCATTATAGGTTTGACATTTATGGTAAGTGTGATATAATACTTTCACATACACATACTGATACAATACTTATATGTTGTTTGTGCGTCCTCTGTGTATGTGTTTTTTTAACGAACTTTCTCACCATTTGACACCAAATTTAGATCTTACTTATGTTGCATGATTACTTAGTACAAGTCCCAATATATTTTTGCATGAAACATTTGGTATCGTGGACTTGTACCTTATTATTGAAGGATCTATATCAGGGGTTTAGAATGATACAGATTGAACTGGAAAGTAGCACAAGGGTGGTAAAGCTCTACTACCAAGTATTTAACACTATTGCATCATAGAGGTCAAACTCGAGACATTTGGTTAGTACATGGCTGTCAGTCCCATTATAATTTGAATTCCATGGG
Source organism: Vachellia pachyceras (assembly GCA_025593235.1). Taxonomy (NCBI): domain Eukaryota; kingdom Viridiplantae; phylum Streptophyta; class Magnoliopsida; order Fabales; family Fabaceae; genus Vachellia; species Vachellia pachyceras. The sequence goes on along the minus strand of JANTPZ010144953.1, from coordinate 17,901 downwards.
AGTATGAGTTATTTAACTAATGGACTAGATTACTAAATCGTTGGAAATATTGGTTTAGAATTTAGTTCCACTAAAATTGAATCCAATCAAATTGGTTGTAATTAAACTAATACATCTTTACTTATATCTATCTATATATATATATAATCTAGATGGATTTTGAAAGATGCACTTGATGATTCCATCACAGCTTCAATCATTTGTGCGCATTATTTTTGTTGGTGCCTAATGGAAGGGTTACCATATTGGAGCTAACTTGATGTGTTGCCAATACTACATCCACACACTCACAAAAAGGCCAAGCCTATATATATAGAGGCATATAATTACCAGTCGCGCCTTGCTTGCCTTGTAAACCTGAGCATCATTTTCAGGTTAGAATCTGCAAATCTATTGCGAGACTTGGCAGCAAAGCATTCTTCTGTGCCACCATTCATTATTGGCTTTGTAATCAATACCATAATTCTTTTCTCTTTTTATTATATATATATATTCTTTTATTAGTTAACAAAACGACACTACAAAATCAAGAAGATGGACCAAGGAATGAAAAAATAAAGAAAAATATCTGCTTTATATATGAAAATCTGTTCGACATATTTTCGCATATTAATTTTGATATATGTGTTTTTTATATTTAAGCGATATATATATCTTAATTTTAATACATTGTGTGTATAGGATGAAATTATACTGTCAGACTTTGCTTCCAAGAAAGGTAGGTTTTAGTGCAAGGGAAGACAAAAAAGAAATGAAGTGACATTCAATGTTTTTATGATAATAATAAAACTAAATAATTTTGGATTAGCTTGAAGGCATGATGCCCACTGTAATTTTAGATGCATACTGACAAATATATGTAATCATTGTAGTAGAAGTCAAAAAGTTATTTTACAGATCAACACTATGCTTCCACTTTAGAAATGATTATGTTTAATATTGTTAAAAATATATATTTTCATCATCTTGCTTTTGGAATCGATCAATTCTGATAAAATTGGAGTCAACTCTTTACATTTATAAAGTAGAAACTATGCTTGTATTATTCACGACTTGTGAATAATATAGTTTCTCTATTCTTTTCAGATGCGTTGGTCTTTCATTCTTAACCTTCAGGAAAGACTGAAGTTGAAGTACATGACAAAGGAGAACAAAGGCAGCTCACTTAAATACAAGTACAAAAAGGGCATTCTAATTCACAAACCCCCCCCCCACCACATGGGGTTTGAATAGCTTTGGGAAGAAGTTCTTTTTAGGATTTAAACACACTGACCTCCACTTCACATGACAAATATGTAAGAGGGTGAGCCTCTTACATATACATGCCTCTATATATATGGGTGGCAATTATACCTAGTTTTAACAAAAGCTGAGATAACAAAAACATTAGACGAAAGGAAGAAGATAACACTTAAGTTGAAGAGACAATCAAAAGGGACATTCTTGTCTTACGCAACTATTGTTTTTGCTACATACGACACAGACTTTGATCAATGCATCAATTGAAATTAAAAACACAGAAATATAATTATCTAAACCCTAAAACAATGACCAACATTATTATACTTCGGCTGCACTGCACCTTCAAAAGGTTCAATAAGGACTTTAACTTAATACTCTATAGCTAGAAGCTATACCAAAAGGCGAAGCCAAAAGGCTCACCAATAGTTAACAGTTATGCATGCTGTAGACGTACGTACGTTTATTATGTACAAGAATATTCAAACACTACTTAATTGCATATAGATATAAATTATGCGTAAATTAAACTAATCCTTCATTATATTATATATAAGCAGCCTATAATTAGTATGTACCCTTCAAAACCGTCAACATTATGAGAGCAAGTATGCATGGGAGGCCACTATTTCCACAAATCAATTGGGCAACTTGAGTTTGAAGTTGCTGAGGCATTTTCAGGAACCATTTCTTGCTTTTCCAAACTTGAAGGTCTGAATTGTACACTATTAGCAATATTGTCCATGGCCTGAAAAATATTGTTGCTGTTGCTGCTTGTGCCTGCATTATTGTTGTTGTTGCTGTGGTCCTTATTATTACTAGGCAAATCTTCTTGACTAAGTTGTGAAGCAACAAACTTGTCGAGTACTCGCCAATCAGTCACTTGTTCATCATCCGCCGCCACTTGTTCTTGGCTACTACTTCCATAAACAGCAGCCTGAAAAGGTTGCTGATCATGGTGCATCACATCAAAACCATAAGGTGCCATTAAGTTGTTGCTACTAGGGTTTATGGCCATGGAAGCCGAGGATTGAATCAATTTCGAGCTTTGGTAATCGAGGAGCGGAAGCTGAGGGAGGAAGTGGTGGCGAGTTTGAAGCTGATGAAGCAATGGCATGTTGTGATGATGAGGAGTATTATGATCCAGCTCTTTCTTGCAAGGATAATTAATATTATTATTGATAGGAATTTGGTGGTACATCAAATTAGGTTGATAAGGATTTTGCTTTGATGGATCCAAGTCTTGCATGAAAGTTGAGACTTGTTGGTCATCATACCAACAAGAAGAGTCATGTTCACTCACTTTCCCTATGGTTGTTATTCTCTTCTTGAATACTCTACACACAACCCATCCTTCTTCCTGCTTCAATTAATCATACCCTAGTTAACCCAAAATAGCCAAAATAGAGTTCAATATAGCATTTAATCTGTTAGTTACATACAGTGACACATATATATATATATAAAGAAATCGATTCACCAACAAGCAAGTGGAAATGTTAGTTGGGTAGTACAAATATGGAAAAATCAGTAAAAAAGTCCCTATTTGAAAATTTTATTAACTATAAGGATCAGAATTTGAGTACCGATACTTTCCGTGTAAGATATTTTGCAGGGTGTTAATACTTTTTTGTGTATAAAATATATAAGGTTCTTCTAGTTAATAAAATTTTCAAACAAATACTTCTCACCAATTTTCTCCAAAATTATTCAGTAAATTCATCTAGAACTAAGCTGGGCTGCTTTTATTTAATCCATTCACTTCTCAAGTCCAAAAAACTATTACCTGGGTTCTTTGGATGATTTACACAAAGTTGGTTTCAAGATTAAGAAATCTTAGAACTCAAAATATCAGGATGTATAATTTAATTTTTCAATATCCAACACTAACATTTGAAATATCAGAAACATGTCAAAAATTACTCCCAAAGATTAATTGATATGTTCAGAAAACTTGGACTAGATACAATGTTTATAAACCAGTAAACAATATTTGAGAGATTAATTAGAATGATTTTGATGAATGAGCTTGCCTGTGGGGTGCCATTTTCATCGGTTTCGAGGCGATACTCATGCATAATCCAATCAGATTTCTGTCCATTAGGGGCTCGACCCTTATAGAAAACCAGGGTTTTTCTCATCCCTATGAGATCATGCTTGGAATAGATAGCTTTATCTCTTCCTGTTGCTTTCCAGAATCCTGCAGCCGTGGCTCTATTTGTTCGAGTCCCTGTCGGATATTTCCTGTCCTTGTGACTAAAAAAGTACCATTCATTTTGCTCTTCTGTTCCTATTCTGCAAATCTCTTCAATTTTATGTATAAAACAAAACAGTCAACCAATTGCAACAATATGTAATTAATGTAATTTGTTCTTCACTGTTAGTTGTAAATTTGTAATGCACCTTGAAGATCCCATGGCTCAATTTTGTAGAGGTCCACATCTTTGATGACATTAAGGTCAATCCTCCTTGAAGTGACTTTCTTCCTCAGGTAGTAATCAACAAGTTCTTCATCTGTGGGATGGAACCTAAATCCAGGTGGAACATATGAAAAAGAATTCATATTCTCCTTTCTTTTTCTTTTTTTGAATCCTGCATATAATAACACAATCAATCAATTATATGGTATCAATTTAATATGTTAAAATAATCTATTTATCCAAAACTTTAAATGACTACATCCATGAAGTTTTTTTCCTTACTTGTATATATCTTCTTCCTTGGTTACTCCTTATGATTAGGAAAATTTTGAATTTTAAATTAGTTGGTATGGTAGACATATATATATATATATATAAAAGAGATGGAGAATTGCAAAACTAGCTATTGGTACATGTTGAAAGCATTAAAAAATCTCAAAAATTAATTCCCAATAGATAATTAGTTTAAGCTTGCAGTTATATTAACTACTTTTAATGATATCAAATTCTTCATAACAAATTAATCTCAAAGGTTTGATCCTTAAATAGTGAAATATGGATGGCAAAAATAAAGTGAAATATCAAATTCGATCAAGGCTCCTACATTTCCTATAATATCGTTTTGGCCTTTATAATCCAATATAACCTTAGAATTAATATAGACAAATGGTAGATAATAATGATTTTTCTTACGGATATATATGAAGAAGAATTCAATCCCTTGTTTGTTTTTTTAGTAAAATTTATCTTCTGGTGAATAGTAACGTTTTAAACCCATGTACATGTTTAAACCTAGATAAATCTTTTGGCTGATCAAAAAATATTTTCAGAATATATAGCATATAATTTCCGGATCATTGTGGTACTTGCCGGCCAGGCCATACCATATTTAACTGTTCAAAACTTCTTTCCTAGTGGAAGGTGGAAAAAATAGTGATCAAAGAATTATTTTATGTTAATTTAAAAAAATGAAGGAAGGAAGAAGAAATTAATTAAAGCAGGGGAAGGCCATAATTATTGAGCATGTGAGGTGTCTGCATAGTCAACAGACACATGTGAGAGAGACATGCACGAAGTAGTATTACACTCCATCCCTTTATATATCAACAATCCCAAGTGCCTTCTTACTCATTGTGATTCCCACTCATTTATATGTGTGTCTGCGTGTCTTACCTATGCTTCTGAAATCCAAAAGCTAATTAATGAACCTTCTTATTGATTCTTCTGGAACACTGTTGGAATGCTTGGGCCAAGAGGGGGAAGAGGAGGAGGAGGAGGAGGAGGAGAAATCTTTTTGGGGGTAAAAAAAGTGCAATATAACATTTTATTGCCAGAACTTGAAGGATTTCTTTCCTTGTATAGATCTTTAATGGGAGAATGAGAGAGAAAAATAGAAAGTAAGTAATGTTGGGTGGGAAGAATTATCATTCTTGTCTTTACTTTTTATTAAGTGCAATGACAACAAGCAACACATCAGAATAAATGGTGGAACACTCAAAATTTGAACCCAAAGAAGCTAAAATACGCAGATTGTTTGGATTTACTTATGAAACGGTTATTCATGTAAACAAAAAACTTTGCTCACATACTTAATCATATATAAATTGTAAATTTAAAATTGAGAAACCAGATGGGGGTTTCAAAACCCCAAATCCAACAAGGTAATCCTTTATAAAATTAAATTAATTGGATTCTAATTAGAGTTAGACTCTAAAAATCAACGGAAGCTAGGTAGAAGGGAGAAAGCTCACAAATCAAGAAGGCACTGTATATAAATATAGCTAAGCTTGTTCTTGAGATTTGAGAACTGCACAAGATCGGTCTGGGTACGTACGTGGAATAATCAATCACCGACCTCTCTTTCCTTCTTAAAATCCTTCTATGGTCTCTCAGCGATATGATGATGGAGTTGAGAAAATCCTGAATCAGACAAAGATCTTCAAACCCCAACAAAAAATTACTCTACCAACCACCCAAAAATAAATAAAAAGAAAGAACAAAAGCAAACAGTTACGAACAGACGGAGACAGATAAAAGGAGCATCCTCGGGAATTGAACCAACCTGAGCTACTTGATGAAAATCAGAAACTGTCTTGTCTCTACTGATTATGTTCCTCAACGACCTGTCTTACTGATGTGTTTGTCGGAAAGAAAAGGCAAAGCCATATAGAAACAGCAAAAAGAAGTCTGTTTGATGAACTGATGATCAGCTCTGATAACAATAATACAAGCTAGGAGGAGACTATTCACCGAGGCTATTATATATTGTAGGGTTAAATAAGAAACCCTAAATATATATGTGGATGGAGGTTGAAGAAGAAAGGAATTGTGTGTGAGAGAAAGAGAGTTTAAAAATGGATGTTTCTGGGTGTGTCTCACTGTCAAAAGGAGCTGAATTGGTGGGAAAGCGTTTTGGGAAAGAAGAAGAGAGATTGAAGAAAGGGGAAGAAATAGGATTGTTAAGTGCCAGGTCTACCCGCAACTGATAGAGACCTGAAGAACATGAAGTGTGAGAAAGTGAACAAGAAGAAGAAGAAGAAAGATTTATGTGTATTGTGTGACTCAATTAATCAATCAATCAGGTCTCTTTCTAGCTCTCTGCAAGCTAAGTTTGCAAATAAGAACCAGAGAAAAAGGAAGGGGGAGAGAGAGAGCCAAACGGTGAAGGCAGAGAGGAACTAACGGCACAGACCAATCACCAATCTTAAAGAGAAACCAGAAGACCCCAAAAAGAGAAAGGTGGCATCATTGTTGGTGACGTAATGGAACAGCCACCACCCTCGCAACCCAAAAAAATGTATTTTTAAAACCACCCTCATGCGGTTTTTTGGGTTTTTTTGTCTAACTTTATATAGGAATTCAATTTGGTTAGGAAAGATTTGTAATTAAATTCAATTATACCATTACACTCTTTTGTGACTGAGTTGGATATCTTTACATTCTTTTCATTTGTACAAAATTGACATATATTTGAAATAATGAAATTTCATGTGTAGTTCACACTTCACATCTTATATGATTGCATTCACATTTCATTATTAGTTAGTTGAAGAAAAAATAATCTGTTTTTCTAAATTGGACTTAACTCTTTCATATAATCCCGGTGGCTATACCTATTTAAACATAAATATACCAGCTAATATAAATGAATGTGCTTTTGGGCTGAGGAAGTATCAGAGACAAATTTGAGAACACCCTATATATTACAAATACTAATGAGAAAAAATATTCATCTACATGTGCTTAGCAAAAGCATAATAAGACAAAGACAATGAAATGAATGTAAGATATTTCAATTTATATTTACATATACAACAAGATCTATATAATGTTAAAGTTTATGTAACACCTTGAAATATTATTCTAAACACATCTAACATCGTAAAATATTTTATGGTTCATCTGTAGAGTAATTTTTTTATATGCCTCTAACACCTTGAAAAATTGTACCATAAAATAATTTAAAATATCATATACTTCTAAAAAATATTTTAGGGGATGAACAATAAAATACTTCGGGTACTAAATCAACTTTAAGCCATATTGTTTATAAAAAAGATAGTATATATTTTATTGTCAAAATAATTAGATCCAAACATTTGTCGTATTTCAAGAATCGATAGTACACACATAGATAGGGGGACATAGAGTGGCCCCTATACTGGGACCTACCTTTCGGCTACCATTTCTTTCTCAACTCTAAACTGTAACATATTTGTAATGATTCATTAGGTTAATATAATTGTAATGATTAATTTGGCTGGTATAATTGTTCATGACTCTACCTATAGCTAGATGGAGATCTCGTGATAAAATAAAATCCCTTATTTTTTATGACAAAAAACGGCAATTTTGAAAAAATCACTATAAGAAATCCATCGTTAAATGACTATTTTTCATTAGAAAATTTTCTGATGGATTTTCCGTTGCAAAATGGCATCTTTCTAGTAGTGAAAGTTTTGTTTGAATTAATGTTATATTTTAAGCTAACAAAAAAATATAAACTGTCATTGCATGTTCAGATATTTTACATATAATCATTTTGCAGGAAAAAAAGATTTTGAATTAATTTATCTAATTAGCTAGATAATTTTTTTTTTCGTTTTGGAAAAGATTAATGGCTTCTCTGTGGTCCCTCTCCAATTAATTCTGTGTTAAGTGATGGTAGTTCAGCTAATATAATTAGATTAATTGTACAATTCTTTGCATGCCTTTCACACACGCAGATATCAGATATTTATATATATCGGGTTAGTTCAATTAATGATAATGAATGGCACATCTTTTGTTCTTTTTTTATTTTAACCATCTGGTGTCAATTATTATTTGAACCGCTTAGGATGAATATATAATACATAAAAGTACAATAACATGGTCTTTTTTGGCCATAATATTATCTTATATTCTTATTGCTGTGCATTCATCAATGGTTCACTGAATCTTGCATATAACAAAAGTAACGCATACTTGTTTTAACCACATTAATAAAGGCATTTTTGGCCAAAAAAATCACTTTTATTGGATTAGTACGATGCGGTCTATGTTTAAATAGGTCTTTATAAAAAAGTTAGTTTGAAATGAATTTTTTTAAGGACGATGATCTTCATTGTATGTGATCCTATTCAAGTCATAGTCGGGCACAACCTCCATTGATTCACTACTTTGTGAGAAACCAATTCCTACTCCTTAACTCAACCTCCATTGGTAGTTTAACATTAGATGATATATTGAAATGTCAGATTTAAAAATTTTAAATTTTAAAGAAGTTAAAAGTCAGAAAAAATTATTTCAACTTTAAAGTAGATTATAGATAAAAAAAAGGTTAATTGCCCTAAAACGCCAATTCAAACATAACTTTTGCCTGAGTCATTTTTGTCATCGTCAACGCATGTTTCATAGGGCAAAATCCAAATGAAGCCTAGTAAGCCTATGTAAGGAAATAATGCATTTTCAAATCTTTCATTAGAAAAAACTTAATTTGAACAAAATTTTCAGGGCACCCACAATGTGATCTAGGCAACAAAAAAAAACATAGTAGTGAACTAGTGATTCTTTTTAGACGGCTAATTTCAAAGGCCAAAGTGAATGGGTTGAATATATAATAAATTGATAATTATAACACGCTAAAATAGTAGAAGTTCATGTACCTTGTTAGAAAGTGATAATTGGTCCGTGTCTTAAGTGTGTAATACCATTAGTTTTATCCCATTAACATATTTAGTAGAAGCATTTGGAATCACTTTAGTTAGTTATAACTTGTGGAAATTGGAGTTTAAAAATTTTTGTTTTGGGACTACTATTCATGGCACTCTAAACATGGCCCAAACTTCAAAAAATTATAATTAATTGTAGAAAAATCGGAATTGAGTGATTTCAAATTCTATGGGAAGATAACTAGATAAACTTGAGGGAAGAATAAGTTTTAGATATTTTCATTTCAAAATCATGCCAGTTTTAATTCAAAAAAATTACTATTCATTTGGTTATTTTCTTATTTTTTAAGTATTTTTGTCAAAATTTAGAAGGACATATCTCTTAGCATGGTTATCGGATTTAGGTGAATTATCATTCATTTTAAAGGGAATAATCAGATCTATTTAGTAGTAAAATATCACGTCCTAACTCCCTCAATTGCATTAAAACAAGTCAGTCAACTTTATGTACCTAATTTTGTTGACTTCTATCCCCCTTTTGTTCATGCTTGGTCCACTTGAAGTGTGATTGCTTTAACTTACAATGATAATGCCTTTGGAGCATTTTGACTTATTCTAGTACATTGGAAATAAATCTACCACTACACATGCTATCATCCATAAACTTCACATAAATCACTTATGAGGGTACGTAGTTACAATCTTTAACAAAATCTTACCAAGCACTTACTAAACCTTCAAGCATTTTCCTTCTTTCTTCTTCTCTTATTGGATAAGAGTGGCCCTAAGGTTTGTTTACATTGGTTAGGTAATATTCTTGTAAATCTTAGTAGTATAAGCAACTATTATTTAATTACATAACTTGCATTAAAACATGATGCATGCTCAACTTAATTAACCTTAAAAATGAAATGCTATGCGTACCTTATATATCACACAATATAGCATTGAGGCAAATCTTTATCATATCAAAACATTATCATCCACACCATGGCATATTATTCAAATCATAGCAAAGCAAGTAACTAAGCAATAACACAATGATATGTAATGTACAAAATAATTACTAAGCTACCTTTTTCTCCTGGTTTTTCTTAGCCCCTTGCTTGTCAACTCTTTCCTTAGTGTCCAATGGTTCTGGATAGCATCACATAAAGGTTACTAACTCATTTAGATCATTATAGCATCACTTCTTCATAACTATTCTTAAGTTGCTCTCTCTTTAACTTTAACTTTGCACTTTTACATCCCTAGGCTTTAAAATTAATCTAACATGTTTCTTCCTTATAATTTTGCATTTAGATTCCATTTTTAAGCTCAAAATAGTCCAAAACAAACCTTCTTCCCTTTTAATTACTCAAAACAACCATCTAGGGAAATTGTTGCACAAAATAACAATCTTTATTTCTAATACTTTCAAACTTTATTTCGCACTTGTATACCCTGCACAAATTTTTATTTTAAACTCAACGGAAGCATTAAAAACATAAAAAGTTATTCTTTCTTCCATTTTTTTCCAATGGGCCGAAACAGTAGAGAAAAATTGCAATAAGTGTGATTTTCAATTTCTATCATCACATGCATACACATAATCTTTCCTAGACCATTTATCATCATTAAACAACATAAAAACACTCCTCCCCCTGCATAAGAGATTTCATCCAGCAGCCCAAAATCAAGGGTTTAATGCCAAAAATTTAATACAAGTCCAAATCAATTCAAAGAAAGCATCAAGATGTAGCAAATTAAGCAGAGTTGATTGGAACCACTTACCACTTCCAATTTTTGCCCCTTTTCAAACCCTCTCTTAAAACTCTTCACACATAGCACACCAACCAAAAGGGAGATAAGAGCTCATAGATCAATTTTATAGAAGAAATTGAACTCTTACCTTGAGTTGTGTTTGATTCGACTTCCTCTCCTTGCTTTGAAGTCCCACGATCTCTCCTCTCTCCTTTCCTATGGGTGCTGGTCGTGCTTTTGCCAAAGGGCTGGAAAGTGTTTTTAAAATCTAAACATCAAGTTTAATGAAGGCAGGGTCTAAATCTACTGGTAAAGCAACTTTACTCTGTGTTATACCACTTTAAATTAAATATTTTCTTACTTTTACTCTTTAAATAAGATGAGCACAAGTGGTAAGTTCTCAAGCCCCACAATCTCCTTTATGAAAACAAGATTACTTTATGGTTTATTCACCCGAAAATTTTCTAAGAATTTATATAATTCCTCCGCTCTTATTATCACTTTTCTTTCATCCGTTCCCATTTTGGATAGTCTTTAATTAATTTTTAAAAAAACCATATTTTGGGATTTTTTTGGGTCTTTTTCTTCCATTTTGACCATATCTTAAAATCAATTTTATAAAATATTAAAATTTTTTAGATATTTTACTTGACTCTAAAATCAAATATTTGAAGCCTCTAGGTATTTAAATAAATATATTTGACTAATTATTTTATTAAATAGTCAAATATTAAAGAACCTTTAAAATTAATGTTATTTCTTTCAATTTGACTTAAATTGGGCCTCAATTATTGATATTAAATTTTTCTATATCTCTGTAAAATTTTCTAATGTTTTGATTAAACTTTAACCAAGATATCTTTGAATTTCAAAGTCCCAAGAAATTTGACTTGGATCCCTATTTCAAAATGTCACTTTGGTCCCTTAAATTCACCAAATGAAACTTTGGTTTTATACTTTTTGGAAAAAAAGCAAAATGACATTTTCACTCTTCATTTTCTTTCCTTCATCCTCCAGACCCTTTCCTCTCTTTCTACCTTTCTTTTATTTTCTTTTACCTTTAACCTTTCATTTGTTGAGTCAAATGCTATGTAATTCCAGAGAATCATTTATGTGAAAGGAGACTTCGCAGAATTGGACTTAGTAGCATTTAGCATTTAGACTCATTCTTAAACTTTTAAGCCCAGAAATTCAGAATATGACAAAGTGATACAAAAGCATATAATTAGACAAACTACTTATAATAACAAGAATCATGGGACTGATTATATAATTAATTTTGTGGATATATATATATCACATGTTATCGAGTTATATATTATGTATTTGTCATAAATTAAATCTTATACAAAAGAAAAGGGTGTCTAACGTATGAATGGTACTTAATTATTATGCATCACCTACTGATTCCGAAATTAAGAAAAAGATAAAGCAAGAAAGCTTGAGCAATTAGCTTCATCAAATATTATTTTTGAAAATTTTAAACCAGAATCATATTAATTAAATGGGTTAATGTGCAAATTGGTTTTGAAAGTATTTGCTCATCAAGAGCAATGCTTTGTCCTGAAAGTTTTTAACAGTATAGAGAAATATTGCTTCATTTAACACTTCCGCTCTAACCCTTGAACTTACAAAAACTTATGGGGAAATATCACCTATGAATGAAAACTATCTGAACAAATTTATATATTAACCCTATTTAAGTTAAATCCAACAAACATGTGTAAAAAATTAAAACAAATATTAGTCTATCTTTAACCCTAATATAAATTTTGACATTATTGTTATTTATAAGGTTTAATTATTTTAATTAAGTTATAAGAAATGTTTGATTTATGTCTTTTCAAATGCTCTATGTGGTCTTTGTTGTCTAGTGTAAGAGTACAGTTTGTTAATAACACACATTAATATGTCTTTGGAAACAGCTACACAAGTGATTAATTATGACCAAAATCACTCATTACAATATGTGAAAATTTAGAAAGTCTCTCTTTATAACACAAACACAGACACAAATGGACTATTCAGAAATTTTTATTGTAGGACTTAGAAATCATAGGACCCATTTATAAAAGCTCTTAGAATATAACTATCATTAACTTTAAACTAAAAGGAGTAACTAAATGTGTGTGTAAGAAAGAGAAGGATCTCGTGTGTGTGTGTGTGGGGGGGGGAGGCTTTTCATGAGAAACTTCATGCACAATATCATACATCTATCATCTATGGCATTAATTGGATATTAAATTATTGTCTCTTCTTTTCGTAAAAAAGTAGGGCAAATAATTTAAATCTGATGATTTAATTAAAACTTGTTAATTATGGTTCAATCTTTCTGTTTATATTATCAATAATCACTTGTGATTAAGCTTACAGAATGATTACGGCAGAATTATAGCCAACAAAAATTGCTTTAATTGAATCAATAGAGCAATATAAATTTCACGAGATAGCTTATAATCAATTAAATCAAATATTATTTGTTATGTAAGAAAACACAAACCAGTTATCACTTCTTAATTATTCGGAGTTTCAACCAAAGTATAATTATATTTTATTTCCAAAAACACAAACACGCATTAACAACCACGGTAGAAAATATAGAGAATAATTCCAAAGGTTACATTGTAAATACTTTTTTGTTTAATAAAGCAAAAAAAAAAAAGGTCAACCTCATGACTTTGTTTTCTATACCAATTGTTTTATTTTTATTTTTTTAGTTAAATTTTTGAAAGGGGTTGGGCTCACTCACAATCCAATGACACGGCCCTTAACTCATGATCCATTTAGACCATTTTCAATCTACCCCTGTACACGACAGGTAGGACATCCAGTTTCATTTAGCTATGGAGATGTCTCTCCAAGCGCCACGGCTGGGGCCACAACAAAATGACTTCTCCCAGAATCGAACCCTCCTCCTTTTAGGTGAGATTACTGATCCAATCCTTTGCCAGCTCAACCCACGGACGAATACCAATTGTCTTTCTAAATGGTGTAAAAAGTTATTTCTATGTTGATTGCTAAAGTGAACAGTAGCTTTTTGTCCCACGAGATATGAGCTGCATCTTCTACCATTTATATCAAACTTTATGGAGAAATTATAAACACTATTTTCTGAATCTAAATCATGATAAAAGGTTTTTGCTTTGTTTTTTAATTGTTCTGCTTATATCAATATTCTAATAAGAGAGTTACCAGTTTCGCTCGTAACCCATACGCTTCTATATATGTATATATATATATATATTAAGAGTCATCATTGATGAAGCATCTATATTTGCACGTCTTGCTGGTGAAGCAGACAGTCTTCTTCGGAACTCAGGGCCCCGTTGCAACTGTGTTTCATCATTTTTCCGTTCCGTTTTGTGTTCTCAGAGCTTCACATGCTTCCTTATATACAATATTTGCATATCTCCTTCATTATTGTGAATACTTTTAATCCTAATTAACTACTTGTTTAATAGCAATGTTCAATTCGTTCAAATCATGTGATTAATGCATAATGTTTTATTATTACCATGAGATTGGATCCTTCCTAGTTACATTTTGTGTAATTATATTGAAAATAGAAACATAATAATCAGTGGGGTTAAGTTTAGCTTAAGGGCTAAATCTATATAAAGAAAAAAAATTTTTTGACTCATTTAATTAGTTTCACAACATTGAAATGAAGATTTTTGTCTTGTTGACACATGACATAAAAACATAAAATAGCCAAAGTTTTGCAAAGAATTAAGAGTAGAGGAATATGGCTCTATTTAATTTGCGACAGCATTCTAAAATTATGTTTACACAATGAAAAATAAAACTCCTTTAACATAATTTGTAAACCATCAATAACGTTATAAAAGTATATTTTACCGTCACTTCAAACATACCCTATATCTATATATATATATATATATCCATTTTTTGTCTATTTTGTTTGAGATTTATACTACATTACGGAACGTTAATTTTTAAAAAGGAATCATATATTGTAAACCATGTAAGGGTTCAAATGGAAGTTCGGCTTCTCTATTACAGCCATACGAGGGTTGAGAATATATATATATATATATATATATTACCTTCGCTCTTTCACATAAAAACTAGATAATTAATTTAGGTAGATTAGTTCAATTAGTTATTTGTAATAAATATAAATTAATTTTCCTAAAGTATCATATTTAATATTAACTACCATTTAATAGAAATATCTTAATATGTATGTAATCAACAGGGATACTTTGAGAAAAAATTATAAATTTAAGAAACAAAATGGATTCTTAGGATCAAATCTAATCAATAACAGTCGTTATATTAAGGAAGACCACATTCTAAAACCACGCAAAAGGAAATTCCTAAGGTGGGAACGAATTAACAAAAATTCTCTCACCCTAGAGGTTGGTTGTTAACGATCCTAATATTCAATTTCTTCTCTAAAAAGAAATGTGATGATTAAAAGTGATGATCCAATCCCATATATAAGATTTCTGATGTTCTTGATGTGAAACTGACAAGGGGATGATTCAATTCTGTGACAGAGGGAGTGAGGGCCTCAATCGAATCGTAATAGACATTTAACTTAGAAGTATTTTTCATCCGAACAAAATATAGGACCTTCAAATATTAATATCCAACTACCAGTTGGTTGGATCAAGTGGTAAACGACTTTTTCCAACTTAAGCAAGGTCTCGAGTTCGAGTCCTTATGTACGCAAAAGCCACCGTTGGGAGACTCACCCACCATTTTCAGGTGCGTGATGCGGGTCGGGTCCGGATTAGTCGGAGTGAAGCTCTGGAGACCGGGCGGAAAACAAAAAAAAATTAATATCCAAAACGTTTATAGCCATTATCCAAGATGAATTCTTTTATCTAATTGTAATGCTAATGTCCTGAATAAGACTCCCACAAGCTATCACTTCAATTCTTTTTTATCAACAGAAGCATCAATATTCAGTTTAATTAACCCAGTCAAATTGAGGGAGGCTTTCATTTGGAATACATATACACACATCCCTTTTATTTTAGAGTCAATGTTCATCTTTATTTTAGTTTTGGGTGCTAATAAAATCGACTTAAGAGTCCATTTTCATTCAGAAGCAATATTGTTTCCGCAGTTTTTTTTTAGTTCCTTGCCGCCTTAGGAGTTTTCTTGACATGCACTTTTCACTATTGTCCACTATGTTAGCTCAGTATATTTGGTCAATTGATTATCAAACTTAACATGGATAATGACTATGGTTAAATTGCTGTGATTTTAAAACTTCTAAGGTGTCATTGGTCAGCCCAAAAAAATCTTCCAAATCAACATTGTTATACTTGATAACTTTCATGAAAAATTAAACATTAATCCTAAAATATATATCTTAATAATTTAAATTATATGTATTATTTCATAAGTAAAATAAAATATTTTTAACTGGTAAATAAAAATGTAAAAATATGAAGTATAGTCTACCTACAATCTTGCAACATAGTCTATTATGCATATAACTTTGAATTTTCTACATCCTTTTCATGCACAACTAGATCATAATTAGTGAGCCATTCTTTAACTTCTTTTTTTTAATGACCATAATGTATAGTTTATGATAGCATGTACAATAGAAGATGCACTAAAAGTTGCAGCAAACAACAGATCTAAATTAATTATCTGCATTTCACAAAAAAAAATATGGGATTTAACGGTCCTAGTTTTGAATGTTTGGAAGGGGTGAAAGTGCATCTATTACCCTAAAGTATTTTCTCATACGCATGATACATCCAATGAGAAATACTTATATACACCCGGAGTATCATATTATTCATGCTCTACTCAATAAAAATGTTTCAAATATCAACTATTGTGGATCTCATATCCCATAAATTTCTCCTAATTATTTCTCTTTTTTATGAAAAAAGAGAAATAATTAGGAGAAATTTATGGGATATGAGATCCACAATAGTTGATATTTAGAACATTTTTATTGAGTAGAGCATGAATAATATGACACTCCACAACTATATAAGTATTTCTCGCATCCAATACCTTAAAGAGTTTTGTTATGCATCCAACACCAAGAAGTATTTCTTCTGGTGCTTATACATTAAAGTCCTAGACACACTTGAAAAATTTTTTAAGGAGTTAGATGAATAAAAAATATTTTATTATATCAATTGTAATTAAAAAAATACTATAAAATAGTAAGTGCATTATAAAATACTTTTGAATATTGGATATGTTTAGAAAATAGTTTCAGAGGCCATTAGCAAAACAAGGAGGTGGGAAAGAGGGGAGGGGTAGGGTGGAAGGTGGGACCCACGGGGGTTGGGTGCGAGAGACGGCTTGCGGTCTGGCGTGGTCTACATTGCCTATGATGCGTGTTGCAACTTGAGAGGCCTTCAATGGCTGAGTTGGATTTTATTTAAATATAAATATATATTATTAAAATATTAATCATTAACAATATTAATTCCTCCATAGAAGCCTCACAAGCAGGCCCAACCCGTCAGCCCGCCAAAAATTGACGGGCTTGGGCTGGCAAAAGTTAGCCCCTCAAGATTTAACCCGTCAAGGTGAATCCGTGGGTTAGGCGGGCTGAGCGCCCGCCTAACCCGCTCTTTTTTATTTTTTTTAAAAAATTATTTTATATGTTTTTTCCTCACTTTTTTCTATCCCAATATTTTTTATAAAGGAAAAAGTAATATTAAATTCTATTTTTAGGAAATTAATGAACACTTATTGATAAAATTGGAAAGATAATCATAAAAATATACAATCTTATAAAACAAATTTGATAAAAAAATAAAATAAAAAATATTTTTGGCGGACCGCCATGGCAGGCTCAGGCTGGGGCCACCAGGGAAGAGGGTTGGAGGGCTGGTTCACCCAGCCCGCCACCCGTATTCCCAACCCTACTCACAACACGTGCATTCCCTTCCAAGGGGACACCCATTATAACCCTTTTCTATCCTACATTGATTCACTTATCTCAATCATTCTTCTCCTTTCCCAATGTCAATCTTCCTCTCATAACTTCAATCATCATCATCATCATCATCATCATTCTCTCCCTCTAACCTCCACATTTATAATTTACATGGCAAATAGGTGGGAAGCTGCAGTTCAAAATCTTTATTGAAGAAAATTTCTGAATTATAGTATTAATACTTTGTATATAAAATCGCAAGAGTATTGGTAATTTCATGTATAAGTACATATTAGATCTTTTGGGCTAATAAAATTTTCAAGCGGTGTTGATTCTCTGCTACTTGATATAATACGTAATAAGGTAAAATGAGGGTTTTATCAAACTTCTACAAGAGTTTGGGATAAAGATGTTAAGATAGATATATAGTTATATTAAAAAAAAGTAATATATCTGA
>JANTPZ010144952.1:0-26308 GCA_025593235.1 Vachellia pachyceras | reverse complement strand
GACCGAGCAAAGTAGATGCAGGGTACAGTCCAGGCATTGGTGCCTGAGCCAAAGGGGAATTCGTTGGAGGAGATATCTGGGGAGGCCGATGAGGAAGATGAATGCAAGGTACATGATGCAGAGCCAATACGAGATTGCAGCAACAAAACAATTCCTCCTTCGTAATTAGTTCTACTTGATTGGCATGTATAGATTTTGATTCTAGCAGTTCAGGAGGATGTTTTATAATGGTCCATTCCGGTAGTCCAGTTGAAATCAAATTAATGTTGCTATGGGATAAACACTATACTTAACTCGCGATCATTCAAGACCCATCAGCTTTTTGTTCGAATCCATTATTAGTAAGATTTGTGATGTTTATAGCTATGAAGTAGCTGTGGTACTGTAAAACTGTTATTCTCCAAGCTTTAGCTGGTGATTTCAATTAAAAAAGAAAACAATAAAAAGAAACGAAAGTACAATAGACTTGATAAACATGAAGAATGAAGATTTCTTCGAATAGTGAACCCAAATTTCTTCGTGGAATTAACACGAAGAATGAAGATTTCACTCACGGTGACGATGGGTGTGGTTAACTTGTCGGGCTTCTTGTGCACCACCATCTCCATGGTGCCTGAGTCCAGAGGTAAACCTTTAGAGGAATTATGTAAGCCATACTAATTAAATTCCGCGTCCAGAGAGTCATTTTCAGAAACGTAAAGCAATAATAGAATTCACAGCCTGAGAAGATAAGCTCAGAGCCATTAGGCACGACCCAGATTCACTTTATTGTTACATATATATAATCAGAGTACTATATAGACATAGACACATGTACGAGAGAATTAATGTGCACGATCTCTGAGAACTTGAAGATCCATTTCTGTGGGATCAGTCGCCTGGATTTCGTAATGCACTCCATCTAGCTCCCTCCTCAACCTCTCTTTCGATGTCGCATAAAGCATCTTCGACCGGATTCGAGAGCTTGAAGGTGACCTACTTGCCAATACAGTTAGTTATACATATATATGTGCCACAATCATACCGAAAATAGGTTACAGATATCGTGTTCTGGAAACTAACCAGGCAATGAAGAAGATTTTACTTTTCTGGCAATTCTCTGAAGTGACGAAGTCAAAGTCATACACAGCATATCTGCAGTCATTCTCGGGCAATGACGCCGTAAAATCATCATAAGTCTCCGCCGGACCGCCTGTTTTCTCCACCACCACCTCCCTCTTCTTCTCATCGATTCTCAAGATCACGTATCGATGCGCCTTCTTTTGCTTCAGCTCCATGAATCTGTTCTTGCTATGATCGGCCACTCCCATGCCCGACGAAGCATTTGGCTGCCAGTAACCAAGTTTATTTTCCTGTTCCAGTAATAATCCAAGAAAACATCGCAGAGAAGAGAAGATCGATCTTACCCGGCCAAAACCTCTGAAAGACATGGCAACAGTTGCAAAGGAGAATACGTGCCACCTTGAAATTTGAAATTTACAGAGGAAGAAGATAAATAACAGGAGCTGTAGTTGAAGTCAGGTGGCCGATCTCTGCAAGAAATGACAAAGAATATTGAAATAAGAGAACCAAGGCATGCATGCATTCAGCTTGATATGAAAGGTGCAGAAACGAATCAGAACCCAAACGAGACATAGAGTCAAACATGTCAAAATTGCAGAAAGAAAAGAGATTCTAATTGTGAGGATGAGGAGCGTAGGAATGAGTAGTAAGTGGGAAAAGCAGGGGAGATGCGTAGGAGCAACGCTAGCTGAATCCAAGAATGGGACCATGCATTCCTTACGCAATGCAAACAGATCGCCTCTGTCTATTTACTCAATGCAAATATTAATAAAGACAGAGCATAGTTGCATCTAAATCTAACGTTACACATACTCAGGTTTGATATTAGATGGGTGATATCTCTATCTTCTAATCCAGTCGAGATGGTCTCACGATTGAAGAATATGATCAAAGAATAACGCTGTGTTTTTTTTTTCCTGGACAGGTTGATCGTGGACTGCACTGAGCGTGATTGAAATGATAAACCCAATACAAATCAGTAGACTTGGGTTGGGCCGGGTAAACAAACTGGATCTTTTTTTTTGGGGGGGGGGGAATAAGCAATGATAAATTGATCAACAATGTGGTTTATTATACTGTAACAGGACACCAACAAGATGAAATCTAACTTAAAGGATTAATTGATCATAATACGATGAATTAGGATTTAAATGTTTACCGGAAGAGATGCTCATATTTAATACCTGAAAGTGTATCTATGAAATGATTGCCTTTTAATCTCATTTTTATTTTATATAATTTTACAAATCCATTTTCACAACCAGCTTATTATGTGTTAATACGTACGCATCAGACCTTTTTCCCTTCCGGACGAGTCGCAGCCCAACAAAACACTCCTTATATTTTACGATAGTTTATATTATGTTGAAATTCTTCAGAATGAACTTACATTAATCCTTGTACGCATTCTAGTCATGATCAAGTGGAACCCTAACAAGCCCTATTGTTTTATGTATTTTTGGGAGAATTACTATATAAGGTTCAGATGGATGATGATAATTACCAAAAAATCCTATATAACAACTGGGCAATACACAATGAATAGGTTTCAGTATAGAAAATGATACCATGTTTGCTGCTAACTTGCTGTTTGAATTTATTGATAATTATATTCATTCATTATAACCTAATAGTAGTTCTCCCTGTATTTTTGTACCATATCCGAACCAGTGCGTGTCCCTGTATTTTTCTAGCTATGTTTTTATTAGGATTTTGATGCATTGTAACTGGTAATTCTCCAAGCTTTGGCTTGTCTTTATGAATAAGAAAAGTAAGAATTAATAGAAACTGTATGAAGAGATGCAAGAACCATAAAAATGGAGAATCTGCAAATTTGACAGCAATATTTATACAAAAAGCAGGAGGGATCATTGTTTAGCAGAAGATTAATTGGAGAAAAGCCAGCCTAATTGCCTAAATGTAAAAGAAATGATTTGTTTTTTTAAAAAAGGAAAAAGAGACGGAACTAAAAGCGGCAAGCAAATGGAGAATCTCGACTTTACTCCAATGCGTGAGACTCCGTTGAATATAGAGGGTCTCTGAGATACTCAATTGGCAATTTAATACTCCAACTGTGTTTAATAAGTGGACAAGGAAGGCTCGATCAATTGGTGGAGGTTGGTAGATGGACCCCACGTGTGAGATTATGACATGTATCGTATCGTAATTAAGTAAAACAAGTCGTTTGTGCCCAATCACTTCCAATTAACCAAGAAAGAATGGTCCTTTTTTATGTGGGTAAGTGGCACGTGTATTGACTTAGTTACTCTATATATGCATAATGACAGAGTCCTATGTTAATCAGGACTTGGTATTAATGTGGAAAAAGTAATTAAATTACCAAATCAACGTACAACACCAACAAAGCATGCACAGAACAAGAATGACATCACCACCTGTCTTGTTTTGGACTAAATCTAAGGAAAAATCCAATCAGGTTTGAAACATCTGTATAAGCCATGCATGCATGAATTTTTACGCTGAATTATAGTAATAACATAAATAATCGCCAGTTTGGTAACGAAGCACTAATCTTAAAACCACACGTTAATTAAGTTAAATATGCAACTTGAAAGGCCAGCCAATCATTTAGCTGTTAACTCCTAAATATTCCACGTAAAATATATAACGGGTGACAGATTGGACCATGAGACAACATGGTCAAGATTTGGCTTGTGCACGGGTTTGTGCCTTTTTCCTGGGTCACAATAATTAGGTACAAATGCATTTAACTTTGTCAAAAATAGGTTTTATCCGTTAAAGCAGTATTACTTTAATTTATAATGAACTTCGATAATAGACACAAGTGGACAAGGAGAGATCTTGCCACACCAATATTTGTCATGGTCTTGGCTTAGAAGTCAAGTAAAAACGCACCTATATCGAGTTGTGTATTTATAAAAGGGTCAAAAAGAAATATCAAGACCGACATATATAGGAGAAGTACTGTTTTTACATAAAAGTTGGTGGAGAGGGTTGAAAAAACTTGCTCCTTAAAATCATTGAGTAGCATTCATGAGGACAACGAGGATACTAATTAAGTCAACCATCTTTGAAAGTGTCCTCCTATTTGTAGGTATATGCTTTAAATTTAACAGTTACTTAATTAATTAGTCTGTGACATCATTGGTGACAACACCTGTGGCTATATGAACTGCCTTTTGCCTTTTGTGATTTGTTTTGCGTTGTCTATTCTTTGTTTTTACTCTTTTTTTAAAACAGATATATCAACAACTCCAATTCGTCGGACAGCTCTTGATACACTGCTTCCCATATTAATAACCTTTTTTTTCAAGTGGATGAAAAAAATTAAATAAACAACTTTTTATTATATATATTTTGAAATATCCGTACTTATCGTTATATTATATATAGTTTATAAATTAGGTAAGTTGATTTAAAAAAAATTGATAAATATATAATCAATTTAGCTTTTTTAATCCTCCAAAAAATTGACTGAAACTTATATTAAAGATCGGGGTTATTACATATTGTTTTCTAGCGAATAATAAATCAAAAATATCTTAAGATTACCAATATACTGGGAGGTCAGAATGAAAAAGAAGAGAATGGAGAGGAATAAGTTTAATAAGGAGAATGCTGAGATTTATAATATACGTATACAATTTCAATTATGGACTTATTCAGCTTAATCAGTATGTATATAAACTCACCTTTTTTTAAGGGATGAGGAAAAAGTGCTAAAGTTTTTACAGTTATCTATTATATTAATTCAAAAATCGTTGGTTTTAACTGGGATAAGCTCCTTAACAAAATGTCTTAAAATATTAATAAGTTTCAAACGCTCAATCTTGTTTAAGAGGGATATATATTGAGAATCCATCAACTCTATGTTTATATAATTTGTATCTTTATATAGATTGGAAACGATCAAGCCTTGCACAGAACATATTAAAAAAAAAACAAACGGTTGTTGCTTTTGAGACGCTCTACATCAAAATCAACTATACATAGATGAGCTTAATCGGTCCATGTGACTCACACACACACACACAACAGGAAGAGTGCACAACCAAGTTTTGCACAGACGAAAGCAACAATTTTTTTGAGAAAACTTCTTACTTTTTTTGTTGACCGGGGAAATTGCAAAATGTGAAACTCAACTTCAAATTCTACGATTATAGTAAAGAAGAGCAGTTCAGTCAAAAGGATAAAAGTAGGAATAGATGAGACTAGTTTTAGAAGAGTGTGCTATAATAAAAAAGTTAAATATATATATAATGCATATTAAATTGATGAATAAAGCAACTGATCAACTAATTCAAGGATTTTGGATGATGCAGTCTTTACTCTCTCCCTCTCTGTGTCTGTAAACAAAAGAATCGCATGATCGAATAAATTAGAGACGAAAAGAGAGAATCATAGTGTGGAATACTTATCGCCAGCCAAATAGGACTTTATACCAATGAAAGGAACACACACTTAGGATTTATTTGGATCTCATTTTCAGAATAGCTTTTACAAATTTCGAGGTAAAACCTGGGTTTTAGATAATAAATTTTGGAAAATAGCTTTTAGAGATTTCGAAGCAAAACCTAGGTTTTAAAAAATGATTTATGTTTGGGAAGTTATTAGCTTTTACGGATTTCGGCAAAACGTATGTACGAAAGAGGAAAGAGAAAAAAATGAAAAATATGATGAAATGGAAATAAAGAAAAAGTAGGAAAGATGAAAGAGAAAGAAGGGAAAAATTAAAGTAGGAAAGGGGAAAGAGAAAACCTAGATTTCAAACCGAAATTTTATAAACAAAATAGCTTTTCAAAAAAAATTTATACTTAGATAAAACATACGATTTTGGTCAAAACCTAGGTTTTGAAACCAAACCTAAGTTCAGAAAGTGATGGCAAACAAGCCCTGTAGGGAGACAATATAATAACAACATGGATATTCATAAAGTTTTAATGCGTATTGGAAAACAGGTTATTGACCCGCTTTCAATATTTGAATAATGCTGCTTCATTCCTCTTTATACATATTAAATGACAGTAACTTGCGCGTTTCATTTTTTGCCACTATTGCTTCTGGCCTCTTTTTTTGACCTCTCCAAATGTAGAATATTCAAAATTCACACTCCTTTTCTTCCCTCTGCTACGGATACACGTCTCATATATTTAATCATTACAATAATACAACGTTTAAACTTGATCACTAGCTACAGAATTTTGTTTTCATATCATTGTTATCTCTAAATTTGAGAAAATAATTAAATCTGTCGGCCAATATTCAAGACAAATTGATTCATATTATTCCGTCGTACGTAGGTATGTTGCTGATAACAAAAATTAGTAAGGTGGTGTGATCTGAGTCATGTAGATCATTCAACGGCAAGTAATCAATTATGTGATAACTTTCTAGTTTTCTACCAATTAATTCATATTTGGCGAGGAATTTCAATTTCTTGATTCATTTTCATCTGATGGATTTATACAACTGAAATCAAATGGCAAGTTCTGATAAAGTGAGTAACTAAAAGAAAAATACTTTTATTAGGTATTATATATATGAAGGTTAATTAAATCGAGAAAAAAATATATGGTGATGCTTGTATATAATATTGCAGGACAACTTTTTTTGGCGGGGCCATTTGCATTAATGATCTATTTTGATAGGTGGCATTTTTATGGATGGGTGGTCGTTCTAGTGTATAAAATAACCAGCAATCCAAATTGGTAGTTCTGTTTTTTAAGCATGTTGGTCATTAATTAAGTTTTGCTTCAATATACCATTATTTTTTATATGATTATATTAATTGTGTTGGAAGCCACATAATGCACGCGCGGCATTTTTAGTAATGCAAGTAATGTGTTTCGTAGTATATGATAAATCGCACGTACCAGTAAAATAGAAGTTTTTGTTCATATAAATATATAATTACATATATCGAATATTAAATTAGTGACCAACACCACTTGGTTAACCATCTTGCTCCACACACACACACAGTATTGTTCTAATTTTCAAAATTATTATGTGTCATCATATATAATGCTCTGGACCAACAACTCCATTGAGATTTAATCGATTGCAGAGAGCGCATACATATATTATTAGACCATAGAAATTAGAGAGAGAGAGAGAGAGGATGATAAAGAGCGTGTTTGGGAACAAGTTTCCAGAGCCAAACGTGGAATGTACAGTGCGAAAATTCAAATAAGTTTTTGTTCACCGAAATGGTCCGTTTGGAAAAGCTTATGAGAATAAGTTACTTCTACCAATAAGCTGAAATCCTGAGCTTTTACAAATAAGTCACTTTTTCCACCGCTTTCCCAAACATAAATTACTTTTACAATCTGACTTATTTCCAATCTCACTTCTCCATAAGTCCTTCTGCAAATAAGTTACTTATCACATCATGTTCCTAGACGGACCCAAAATCAATAAAAATATTCAATCAAGATAGAAATTGAGTATGTGCAAACAATTACGTTAGATATTTTAATTCAGAATAAGATAAATCGAAGTGGATCGAAAAATAATGATAATAAGATGGGGTTCAACGTGAATGATTAGCCTCCCCCCTCTTTTTTTTTAAAAAAAAAAAATTACCCATGTGAATATGATTAAGTTTAATTTAATGATAACAAAATAGGATTCATATTCGACATCTCATACTTATGTTTAATTATACATATCATGAGTGGATATGAATTTTCATTCATGAAGGTGAAATCTAAGAGCCTTTTAATTGAGGTGGAAAGTTTCATAAAAAGAACCGCCGCCTTTTTTGAAACATCGACACTTACTGTAGTAGATGTCGTGTAGCGTCGAGTTGATGGAGTTTAGTTTTTGTACGATTAATGAAGAGAACTATATCGGAGGAGTGACTTGCCAATTTAAATTATTTTCCAACAAAAATAATAATGACGATGATTATGCAGATCAGAAAGCAATATAAGTGCATGCACCTGAAATGTATGTCTATTATTATTATTGAGAGAGGGGGGAGCCAATTAAAGTACCACGTTTTATTTGACTGCAATAATTAATCCCATCGCAATATAATTAAAATAAAAGCGCACTTGAGAGTGTGTGTGGGGGGGGGGAGAAAGAGAGAGGACGAGGAGAAATGGTCATCAAGTGGGGCATTCCCTTTCCAATTCAGAAATGAACTTCCCTTGGACTTTTCTGAGCTCTCGGTATTTGGTCTATTTATAGATATGTGCGTATGTGTGTGGATATAGAAAGAGCAGACATATATACATGCCAGTGAGTCGACTCTGTACATAAATATCGGACATAGGAAAAGAGAGAGGGGGGGGGAGGCATAGGATCGTCGGAGAAAATGGGAAGAGCCCCTTGCTGCCAGAAGGTGGGATTGAAGAGAGGTCCTTGGACTGCAGAAGAAGATCAGATACTGATCAATCATGTCAACAAATTTGGCCACAGCAATTGGCGTGCTCTCCCCAAATTAGCTGGTACGCACACACACGATCCTTCAATCTTTTTTTTTTTTTTTTACCAATAACCTTAGCCTATAGTTTCTTCAATTCTAAATTAGCACCTCTTTTTGATTATTTGAATGAACCTTTGCTGGTTTATGGACTCCAGGGCTTCTAAGGTGTGGAAAAAGTTGCAGGCTCCGATGGATAAATTACTTGAAGCCAGACATCAAACGAGGAAACTTCACCCCAGAAGAAGAGGATAACATAATCAAGCTTCATGAAATGTTGGGAAATAGGTATGTATATGTTTAAACATACTATTACATAACTCCTCTGAAACTGGTTTAGTCAGAAGTAGGAAGAAGTTGCGTATCTTGTAATTAACTTCTATATGATCAAGGATGACGACATTGATGAATAATAACCCGTGTGGTGTTCATCCAGCTGATAAATTTTATGAATAATTATCAAGAAGCATGATTATATCATACGGACATGCTTGTCTGCAAAAGACTCCTCACTCGCTGCAACATTTTCTATATTCTGAAAGCAAATTAATGTCGGCCCGTCCCTCAGAAATGAGTGGTTGGTGCCTGCCTGGTTAGTGCATATCATAAAGACATGAACAATATCTTACCATAAATATATTAACCAAATATAATGCCCATATATATAAAGTAACTGAGTCAGTCAATTAATTTCCTAGCTATATTCAGATTATACTAACGTGATGTTTAATCATATGATCATATATTGCAGATGGTCAGCAATAGCAGCCAAGTTACCAGGTCGCACAGACAACGAGATAAAGAACGTGTGGCACACACACCTGAAGAAGAGGCTTCCACAGAACCAACACCAAACAAAACGAAAGCCAAAACAAATCAAGGAGCAACACACCGTGACGGTGGAGAATAACAGACCACCCTCTCGTTCACATTCAAGTGATGGGTCCACCCTCACCACAAACAACGATAACAGTATTATTACGACCAGTACTACTAGTCCTGCCACTAACGACTACGACATGTCCATGAATATTAACGTTGACGAGTCTCCGTCCCTGGCATTGGACGATGATTTCTGGTTGGAAGTCCTTTCAGCTGATAACTCCGACGAGAGTGCCGGTTATGTTCCGGCCTCAGGTGGCGGTGGGTTGAAGTCAGAGTTTCAGTTTCTGCTCTCTCAACTGGACAAGGCACAAGGATTAGAAGGAGATCATGTGAGTTCATTAAGCATGGGTGAAGACATGGACTTTTGGTTCGATGTGTTCAATAGAGCCGAGGAATTCCCAGAGTTTCAGTTTCAGTTATGAAGTTTGTGCCTTGGACTTTTTCGCTGTGTTCGTTATTCATTCGAGAAAACCTGTCGTTGATTTGTTACATGAGCATTAATAATATATGCATACTGATCGACGTTCAAAGAATATAATTAATGTATATCCTTTTGTTCCCCACCACATGCACTTTTCTCCAGCTGGATCTTATTACTTCAAAGCAAATTTTGAGTTCGAATATGGATCGCTAATGCTAAACAGCCTTGTTTCGTTACTCGACAATTTTTTTATATTAATGGACATGAATAGAAGGCACTGATTGCGTCAATAAACATATAGAGTATGAGATCATTACTTCAGAGGTAATGCCATTTCAAATTTAATATCAAAACAAAAGGGTTGAATCAGTTGACAGATTTAGATTTTCTTCCAAGAAGTGCGGCCCCTGACTAATTGACCACAATGCATCTAAAGGGTTCTGTGTTGGAGACATGTTGGTTGGTTGTTAATGTTTTGCGAATATCTCCTCCGGATACGTAAAGCAAGATCCTTCTCATGGGATCGATTTAGTCAAGTTAGGATCATGAACTGTTCAACACCTCATCACCTACCCAACCTCTTTCACCCACAATTACTTCTTAACAAAATAAAATCTAGGTGAATTAGCTCTTTATAGCTCACGAGGGGTACGTCATATCTTCATATTCGGAAAAGTGCTTATAGATGTATCCATGTATTATCCATCAACAATATCCTCAAATTGATAGAGATCTAAACCCATGACCTTGTAAATTGTAAGTAAATTTCTTACCAACTTTACTAACATTTTGTTCTCACCTTCCACTAATTGTGTTTTTATGATATGTAGGTTCTTTTCCTTTTTTGATCATCCCTTTCAGCCATTATTGGGCTTACAAAATCACCCTCCTTGCTTTTTTCAGATGGGCTGGGTCTTAACATCCTTGTTCATTTTTTATGCTCCATTTGGTATCTCCGTATCAAGTTCTTTTTTTTTTTTGGGTACTATTAGTTGAAAAGGGGTTAAATCTGATATGATTTAAGCCCTATAATAAAATTTTTATTTTATCTATCCAATTCTAATACTTAATATTTAAGAATTTAAGATCATGAATAAATCTTCCACGATTCATATGACCGCACAAGATTATTTTTGTTATTTTCATTATTATCCGTTGGAGGGATATATATAGTAATAGATATAGAGAGATCCAATTGAATAATGAATACTCGTAAATACATATTTTCAGAAAATATATAAATAATAAAACACGGAAAACGCTTGGATATATAGATATTTAAAGGGGGAAGATCCACACCGCACATACCACCCAGGGAGAACCGCCTCATTGTCCTTTTCTTTTACCGGAACCGCATTGTTGTAATTCCTAATTAGAACTTTGGATAGAAGAGATCTCTATCCAGTTTAACTATCGTTATATTTAATTTTTTAATTCATTAATATATATTGTACCCATTTTTATTTTCAAGGGAAATATTTTTTATAGCACCTACAATTTATTTCATACGCTTTAATTTTTTTTAGATCGTGGGCCATAATTTAACTCTACAACCATAAAAAACTTAAGATGTTACATGTAAAGAAATCCACTATTTTCATCATATAGCCCACCACTTTTTCAGGCCTCCTTTGTCTGCTTCCATTATTGTGGATAATTAATTGAATACGATCTTTTTGCACCTCTATAGTAATTTCCTTTTTAAAGCAAGTGGTTCATCGTGTCATAAATTTGACATCATTTTTTTATAAGTTTGTTAATCACATTCAAAATAACGATTTCAAAATTTGGTATCAAAGTCGAGAAATTTTGAATTCGTGTATTTCATGAATTAAAGAATTAAACATCCATGCTTGATAGGCATTTGATGAGGGTCAAGATGTTCATATGCAAGTACGCAGCTCTATCCCAAGTTGAGTGGACAAACTTTGAAATCTAAGGAATTAAACATCCATGCTTGTGAGGTGTTTGATGAGGGTCAATATGTTTACATGCAAGCACGCAGCTCCATCCCAAGTTGAGTTACTTTACAAGAATTTCAATATAATAAAGGAGAAATTGAAGTCTTAAACAAAGGACACAACATTGGCAAAGTATGGCAAAGCAATTTTTAGGGGTTTACATATTTTGATGGAGGATTAACATTTTTTTCCTTGCTTTCCTTGTGAATAGATGGCTTACTTATCAGTTCACAATGCATGTGTTTATGTACCCTTCTTTCATGAGGTTCAAATTATTCATTTCAGAATGCATATGTTTTTATGTTGTTATTTCATAATATATAAATGAATGCTGTTATTTCATGATATGTACATGTATCTTATAGATAATCATGCATATCAAGGGTTTTGTATTATTTAATGATATATAAATTTGGTATCAAAGCCAATGTATTTTGAATACATGCATTTATATGCTCTTTTTTTATAATGTTCACATGAATTTTTCAGTTCAGAATACATGTATTTAAATACTTTTATTTCATGATATATACATGTCTTACATATCATAACAGCTAACAAATGATATTTGCCGTATAAGTTTGTTAATCGTATTCGAAATAAGCATTTCAAAATTTGGTATCAGAGCCAATGTATTTTGAATGTATGTATTTATATACTATTCTTTCGTGACGTTCAAATGAAATTTTCAGTTTAGAATGCATGTATTTATGTACTATATTTCGTGATCTATACATGGATTTCAGATCATCATAACTAACAAATATTTGTCGTATAAATTTGTTAATCGCATTCAAAATAATGATTTAAAAATTTGGTATCAAAGTTAAGGAATTTTGATTGCATGTATTTATATATAAGTTTGTTAATTACATTAAAAATAATATACAGTCATCGATTTGAATTTTAATGCATTTTTTTTCTTAATTGTCATTGAACTTTATTTTTCGTTTCTTAGTTTGTAAGTTCAATATTCCAATTGGGTATTATAGTGTTGTATGCTTACATTTGAGTTTTATTGACCTACACTTGTAAGCCATTTATAGATGTAACATATATTTGGTATGTTTTGAATACATTCATAATTAATTTAATATTAAAACAAAAATAAGAAAATCGCATGTGTTGCAAGTAAGTACCATAAGAAGACGAACACTTAATTTTGAACTTTAAACTAAATATTTATAATTGAAAAGTTTTAAATATTTTGTAACAAAAAATTTGAATATTCTTAAAATAAGAAATATTTATCATATGATATGTTTTCATACATTCATATAATTAATTTAATTTAATTCATCGATATAAAATAAAATTGATTACAATAATATATAAATAATGTTATTTATTAAGTATACAGTGTAAATCACATGAGGCATCACAAGATAATACATTTATTTTTCTGTAGGTTAAAGTAATTCTTAAACCTTTTAAGCACAAATCTATAATTTTAAAAATCGCCAAAATTTTTAAATAAAATTCTCCTTTAATGAGCATATCTAAAAAAAATTCCACTTCAATCAATGGATTATAACATGTGCAACTTTCATTAGATTTGTTGGAGATACAAGTAGTAATAACCTTTTTAACTTTTATATATTTCGATGCAACATTAGTTGAACAGTTTAGATAATATTGTATTTTATTTTACTTTGTATGTGTTATAGCCTCAACCCATATTATCCACTTTATTTATCTATATTATATACAATTTTGTGATTTCTATATCGTATCATGGCTATTTTAAAATAAAAGTATTAAATTCAACAGAGGTACCATACAAATAAAGTATCTAATAATATCGTTAAAATATTTTATATTATTAAATGTGATAAAATAAGGAGTGCATTTTTTAAAACTACGAGGGTGTAATACTTCACTTTTACTGATATGCAACGTATTTATTTGATTATCTGAATGCTCAATCTCTCATCCTCTCCCATGGATCACCACTGCACTCCGCATTCACTCTCTGCCCTAGCGCACGCAGCCGCCAGCCTCCGCTCTGCTCTTTATCTTCGCGTCCGCTGTCCGCCGCTCTGCTCTTCACCTTCAGGTTGGTAAACGCCTCTCTGCTCTTCGTCTTCGCTTTTGATTTTTATGGGATTTTTGGCCATTTCTGCTGGTTCTCTGAACTCATATTTCTGGGGTTTTATTTCGTCTTTGTATTTTTTTTGACCGGAATTGCCTCATTGTAATTACTAATTAGGACTTTAGATAGAAGAGATTTCATAATCCAAGGGCAGGCGTGATCCAAAACTCTCGATCATAAAAGCTCTTGGTGATAAGATCGGGAGAGAATAACAGAATAGTATACGAGAGAAGAGAGGGTAAGGGAAGAAAGATTCGCGCAAAGATGTGGAAGAGAGGGAGAAAGATTTAAGAGAGAGAGAGAGATTCTAGCGATATTCCATACATCCCTTCATCATGTTCATACGGTTACATATACTCTCGCTGTCACGTAGAATGATCATGCAATAACAAACTAACAGACTACAAACTGCAACGTGCATGTGACGTGCATGCATCGACTAATTACCACACAAGACCATTTACTGATATAACCTTTATAACCCCTATATATCGTATCAATACTCCCTCCTCAAAATCATCCTTGACCTCAAGGATGGACAGTAGCATCAAATTCTGGGAAGCGCTGTACAATATTCGTCCAAGATTCCTACATGGCCTCCTCTGGCAGGCCATCCCTCCAATGAATGAGGAATTGTGTCAGAGGCTTGTGTTGGCGCTGAACCATTCATTAGTCTAACATAGCAAAAGGGTCACTGCTCCCTTTCGAACTTGTAACATCATTCAGTAAGGGGACCAATAGGGTTGAGGCATCGGGGCACTTCTTCAGTAATGACACGTGGAAAGTGGGGTGAACTCAACTATTTGCTGGAAGCTCCATAGTGTATGCCACCTCACTAACGCGCGTAATGACTTTAAATGGCCAAAGTACCGCGGGGCTAATTTGGCCGACGGGCGATGCGCGACAGAAATCTGATGATAAGGGGGTAGCTTCAAGAAAACGTAGTCACCCACCTTGAAGTGACATTCAGAGCGATGCTGGTCGGCCACCTGCTTCATTCTGTTTACTGCCGTGGCCAAGTGTTGTTTCAGCTGTGACAAAAGTAATTCCCGCGCGCTAAACGATCTGTCAATGGACTCCATAGCATATTCATGCGGCAAGTAAAGAAGTTGCAGGGAGGGCGTTTGGCCATACATGACCTCAAAGGGTGTCAGTTTGGTTGACGAGTGAGTGGTCGTGTTATACCACCACTCTGCCAGCGGTAGCCATTGCGCCCATTCGTGAGGGTGTTGCCAGTAGAAACAATGCAAGTAATGCTCCAAACAGCGATTGAGAACTTCGCTCTGGCCATCGCTCTGAGGGTGGTACGCTGTTGACATGCGCTGCTCAACCCCTAGACGACGAAGAAATTCTCTCCAAAACTGACTTGTGAAGAGCGGATCCCGATCACTTATTATGTTGATCGGCGCCCCGTGTAGCTTGTAGATGTTGTCTACGAACACTTGCACCAGATCTGCAGCAGAAAAGGGATGTGAAAGTGCAATGAAATGGGCATATTTACTAAGCCAATCCACTACCACCCATATGGTATCCTTCCCTTTAGACCTTGGCAATTTTTAAATGAAACCCATAGCAATACTCTGCTACACACTGTTAGGTATTGGGAGAGGTTGAAGCAATCCAGGGTAAGCCACCGTTTCATACTTGCAACGTAGGCATGTGAAGCAATGGCGAATGAACTCCTTGACTCCGGGCAGCATGTTTTTCCAATAAAAAATGGATTTAATACGTTGGCATGTGGCTTTCACCCTCGAATGTCCTTCTTGTGGGCTCGAATGCAGCCATTGAACGATCAGCCTCTGCAACTCTTCTTGCAAGGGCCCAATGACGATTCGCCCTTTTCTCAAAAAGCAGCCCATCTCGCCATGCATACTTCAGGTGCGAGAGGGGGTTAGTTTCTAATCCCCCGATGATTTTCTGAAGATCACCATCCTTTTGCCATTGCTCCTTGATACGGTCCCATAGTTCCGTAAACACGGATAACACTGATAACTGTAGCAACTCCCCATGCGTAGCCCTGGACAACGCGTCGGCAGCACCATTATCACTACCCCTTCTGTATTTTATGTCATATTGTAACCCCATGAGCTTCGTAATCTAAGTGTATTGAGCAAACATTGACAGTCGCTGCTCTAGTAAAAATTTGAGGCTTCGTTGATCGATTAAGATGGTAAAGGGCCGAATGCACAGGTACTGATACTATTTAGAGACGGCATGGACAATAGTAAGCAGCTCTTTATCATACACTGACAGCAGCTGATTTCGTGGAGACAGTACCTTACTCGCGAAAGCCACTGGGTGTCCTGCTTGCGAGAGAATAGCTCCAATGCCCATGTTAGGGCATCCATTTCCAAGATAAATGGTTGTGTTACGTCCGGCAATGCTAACAAGGGGCATGAACTAACGCATCCTTCAACGCCTGCAATGCTTTTGTTGCTTCCTCCGTCCATGTAAAATTTCCTTTCTTTAAGAGCTCAATAAGGGGGCGTGCAATGGTGACGTACAACCGAATAAAGCGTCGGTAGTAACCTGATAGCCCTGAAATAGCCCTCAGTTCCTTAATAGTTCACGAAATTGGCCAGGCTTTGACCACGTCCAGCTTTACGACATCAGTGGCTACCTTACCATTCGCTATTAGATGCCCCAAATACTCGATACTAGAGGTAGCGAATGCACACTTCGATTTCTTGACAAAAAAGTGATTATTCTGCAAAATGTCAAAAACTGTTCTAAGGTGTGTCACATGTGACTCCATATCTAAACTGTATACAAGTATATCGTCAAAGAAAACCAACACGTATCTGCGCAGTAAGCCTTCAAAAATACGATTCATAATGCCTTGAAAAGTGGATGGGGTGTTGGTAAGCCCAAAGGGCATGACCAGATACTCATAGTGCCCATCATGCGTTTGGAAAGCAGTCTCGTGGATATCATCTTTCTTTATCCTTATCTGGTGGTAACCAGACCGAAGATCCAGCTTAGAAAATACTCTCGCCAATGCTAATTCATCCAAGAGGTCCTCAATCAGTGGGATGAGGAAACTGTCCCTGATCATAGCTTTGTTAAAGGCCCTGTAGTCCGCACACATACGCCAGCTGCCATCCTTCTTTTTTACCAAAACGATAGGAGAAGCAAACGGCTAAGTGCTATGCTGTATTGTCCCTTGTTGCAGCATTTCTTGAATCATTTCCTCGATGACATCCTTTTGGCCCGCTGGATATCTATAGGGACGGATTTTAATGGGTTGAGTCCCCTCCTTCAAGATAATTTGATGATCCTGTCGCTCTCTCGATGGTGGTAATGACTGCGGCTCTAAAAACAATGCTTCAAAACTGTGTACCAGTTATGCAATTACCGTAGGTAATGGAAGGGATTGGCTGCCTGAATCATCTCAAGTTCATCATCTTGGGTTACTGGAACAATTTGAAAACACATCATA
Organism: Vachellia pachyceras; assembly: GCA_025593235.1. Taxonomy (NCBI): domain Eukaryota; kingdom Viridiplantae; phylum Streptophyta; class Magnoliopsida; order Fabales; family Fabaceae; genus Vachellia; species Vachellia pachyceras. Next base: position 9,037 of record JANTPZ010144952.1, on the reverse strand, counting down.
TCTGAGTGTTTGTGTAATAACTTCATCATTCTGTTTTTTGGAATGACTCTATTTTTGCCCACCGCTGCAGCCGTGAACGCAACGGGTAAATTGTTCAAGTGGAATCTCATAGTCAAGTTGTGACAGTCAAGCTAGATGACTCCTAACTCTCTGAGCCATTGCATGCCGATAACCATGTGACAACCAACTAGCGGAAGCAGGTAAACTTCGGTTTGAAATTGTACCCCATGAGAGGATCAATTAAGCTGTTGACATTGTTCATGCACCCATAGTGAATTGCCTCCGGCTACCGCGACTAGCATGGAGTAATAGCATGTGCCTTAACGTTCGCCTCCCTCGCCACGGTCGCATCCAAAAAGTTATGGGTGCTCTCCGTATCAATCAAATTGTAGATGAGACATCGTCCTACATAGCCCACTACACGAATCGTGTTTACCCCCTTTTCTCACTGCATTGCATTGAGTGAAATGACGGGCTGAGCAGTCGTCGTGGCCCGTGGTGAGAGAGCATGATCATCTGGATTCCCCAATGAGTTCTCTTCCGTCGTAGCCTCGGAATCATCGAGTACCTCCATCATAAACAGTTGCATTATTTTCTTGTTGAAGCATTCATATCCAGGAGTATATTTCTCTTGGCAATAATAGCAGAGATTCTTGATTCTGCATTCCTCTAACTCCTCCGACGTCAATCTCTGCCTGAAAGCAAGGTTGGGTCGTCCTAAGATTCCCTTGGCGTTAGGAGGAGGAAGAGCCAATGGTTTCTTATGTTCCATTGTCAACACCTTCTTCTTGATAGGTAATATACTCGATTTGGAGGAAGGGGTATGAAGCAACCCTCTCGAGAAACTAGGTGCTGATCTATTATGCATGGTCAACGTAGCCATTTGATATAGGGATTCCAGGTTCACCTCTTGCATGCGAGCCAGTTTGGAGGCCTCCAACAGCATCCAGGGTTGAAGCAGCTTGACCCCTGCTGCAATCTGCGGTTTCAATCCCTCTATAAAGCAACTCATCCTTTTTGCTTCGGGTAGGTTGATCTTATACATGATATTATCAAAAACCCGTTGATACTCTGTTAGGGTCTCCGTTTGACGCAGTTGCATCAGCTCCTCCACAGGGTCATATAGCAGACCAAAGCGATTCCTTATCGCTTCCACAAACACATTTCAGGGAACGTTCCCATTTCTCCCTCTCTCAAGGTACTGAAACCATCGGTAGGCATCATTGTCAAAGGCAATACTCACCAACAGCGTCTTCCTACCTTCAGGGGTCCCATCCAGAGAGAAGTATCTTTCGCACTTGGCGATCCATGCATCTATATCCGAGACTTAAAAACTGGGGAAGTCTAGCTTAGTATAGCACGTCGGGGTGTAATAGTCCTAATCACGGCGTCACTTTTAGTTTGCAGGTGTATCCGCAAACCAGAGGGATAGTTGTCGAATGAATTGATGCAACTCCGTGAGTTGCCCTCGCATTTCTTGGACCCCATCCATATGAACAGAGAACGCGGTGAGGCGGTGGTCCATTTCGGTCATCACGCGTTCCTCTACCTCCTTTAACGAGGCTTGAGATCTGGTGTTGTCAGCTATGGCCGAGGATCTTGGGGTTGCTCTGATACCAGTGATAAGATCGGGAGAGAATAACAGAATAGCAGACGGGAGAAGAGAGGGTAAGGGAAGAAAGATTCGAGCAAAGATATGGAAGAGAGGGAGAAAGATTCAAGAGAGAGAGAAAGATTCTAGCAATATTCCATACATCCCTTCATCATGTTCATACAGTTACATATACTCTCGCTGTCACGTAGAATGCTCATGCAATAACAAACTAACAGACTACAAACTACAACGTGCATGTGACGTGCATGCATCGACCAATTACCACATAAGACCATTTACTGATATAACCTCTATAACCCCTCTATATCGTATCACTTGGGTTCTCTGATTCTTGTCGGCCATCTTTGATTATCAGATTCCACCGTTGGTCTTGTCTTCACATAACTCTGATTGTTTGCTACTCATATTTTTAGCTTCCTTCTAGGCGCAAAGCGATGTCGACTGCCTTAGGTACTTATTTCAGCTTTCAACTTAGGGTTTCAAAATACCGACTGCCTCAGGTTATTGAGTTTGTCTGTTTTAGGTCCATACTTTTCCTACAATATAATCTCAAAAGATACACTACGAATTATACTGCTTTCGATCTTCGTGAAAAATAGCTATAATGGCTTATCCTCACATTAGCATCATGACGTGACATTAGAAAGCCTATGTAATCCCCATTCCCACATGTTGTAATCCACTATTTTCCTTATATGTCCCCCACTCTTTCAAGCCTTCTTTGTCTTCTTCCATTGTTGTGGATGATGCTTTTATTTGCAACACAATGGCCAAAGAAAAAAGTTGCAATGCATAAAGTGGATGTATCTGTCAAGTGAATTAATCGATATGTATTTCTGTATATAAATTCTGGGATTGTTTAAAAAGAATCAATACTCATTTGTACCCAGCCCATTATATTCTAAATTCAAGCGTTCAACATATTCGATCTTTGTTGAGCTTCATCCTCACTTTCCCTGTTGTTCATTCTTTTCAAATCTGGTATTGATTTTGTATTTGTGAAAACAAAGCGGAAAAATCAAATGGATGGAGGGATGTGAAAGATTTCAATTTTAGGCTTGGATTTAAGAAAGAAGAATATAGTGCAGATTTTTTCTGATAAGGAAGGGGCAAGTGACGATGAGGAATGGTTTTTTTGTTTCAGGGTGTTTGAGCCTTTTGTATTTATCTATATTTTATTAAATTAAAAACATTTTATTCCATCATTCCCAATGTCTTACTAAATAAATATTTTGTAATCATAATTACATTACATTCCCATGAATTCAGTGAAACAAGCTAGCAATAAAAGAAATGCTGACTATGCTAAAGGGAGTGAAAATCTATAATGCAACAAAAAATGTGGTTGTGATGGGCAGATTATTTGTGAACTATCTTTCTCTCTTGTCTCATCAATTTGAAAATCTGGGCATGATTACGTAATTGTTATTTTATTGCCCATCGTAATATGCAGCACCTGATCATAGAACCTCCCCTTTTAATATCATTTATATTTCACCAAATTCTTTTGACTGAATTGCCTAAATGTGTGCAACATATATGTTGGGAAATGCAGTTGCTTTTAAATCCAGGGAAGACCATTGGAAACAGATTGAATTGGAAGAAGCACGTGAAGCTGGGCCTGTTCCCGCAGAGGTTGATGAAGATGGAAAAGAAATCAACCCTCGTATTCCCCAATATATGTCTTCTGCACCGTGGTATCTTAATGCGGAGAGACTTGTAAGTCACAGTTTTTCTTTTTATGAGGCATGTATAGCTTGTCTAATCATATTTGACTTTGAATTTTTGCAACAAAAACATTTGAAACATTGTCCAACACCAATTACTATAGATTTCTGGCCATTAACTCTTGAGCCACCATCTCCTTCCTAAACTTGGCTATGAACTCTTCTGCCCGTTCATGTATGCCCTGCATCAGAGGTGATGATAACGCAACAGACTTCCACATATCATCTGACGTGCAAGCATTGTTGTCTCTGTCAAATCCACCACCTCGATTGCTTGTTCCTGCTACTTCACCTCCATCATTGCTGAGCTTTGAAGCCTTTCGTGGTTGTGGATTTTCTGCCATGGCTGGCTTCACTTGCTTCACTATATCACAGCTAGGCTCTTTAAAGAGCTTATCAATATAGACAGGCGCAGGTTTCTGGTGAAAGCCATAGAAAACACTTTTGAATCCTGCCAATTTTTTCTGGTTGAAACGCCTAGAAGACAACTTGTAGGGCCTTCTGACAGATGAAGTGGGGGAACTCCTCTTCATATTCTTTCTAGGTTTCTTCATGGCATTGGACTTGTTAATCCTCCGAAGTTTTCCAATTGTACAAGTGAAACTCTTCCATACCTTACGAGTCAGAGGAAGCTTTAGGCTTAGCCACGACATAGAAGGAGAAGCAGAGGAAGGCCTCGCAGAGGATTAACTAAGGTGTACTCATATCAAATATAAGTGGTAACTTCGTTCCTTTATAACAAATATGCTGGATGATTCATTTCCATTGGAGTATTCTCATTTGCATGGCTTAGCTTGGTTCTCACGCTATGGGTGCAAAACCCAAAAGGTAGCTGCTACACATTGTCTGGCTGTAATGAAGGGTCTTAAATTTTAAGCGTATTCTTGACTCTTAACCCATTCATTCCCTATTATTTTATTGCTAGTTGGGTTCGTTTTTTCTTTGGTACTTGTCTATTTTATCTGTTTTCTTCTTGGTAGGCCGTGAATCTTCTTTTCCAAACATCCAACTTGAGATGATTGTCCATTGCGTAAAAATTACAATTATACAGTGTACATCAATACATCAAGAATATTACTACCACATCCTAAAACTAATACTCAGCTCACTCAATAGAAGTTAAATACATTATTTTAAAGTATTTTTATTTATTATTTCTCTTCAAACTGATTTGTGTGAATTATAAATTTAATTTATATATAATTCATTGATATGTAAATAAATATTTTTAAACAATGTCCCCATGAATATTGTGGATAAAGGGTAGTACTGCTTTTCTGACAAATACTAAATAGAATCCATGGTGTTCTCGTGTTCCCTTTCGAAGATGTCCCATAAATATCGTGGATGAAGCAAGCAAAGGATGGAACAAAATTCTTTTGTAGGCTGAGGGATACAACGCCAAGTCATTGCCCCTGAAAATCAAACGAGACATTCGTTAGCATACTTCATCAGATTCTTCATTCAATGTTGAAAATGAAACTGCATGAATTAGAGCGTAAGAGAACTTGCTTTTCTTTTGTTAAACTATTGACTTATTTATCAAGGCACAATCACAACAAAACTTCCCGGTTACTAAGTACGCCATCTGCATCAATGGCCAGCACAAAATTTGTATGACGAAAAATTGAATGAAAGAAGGCTAGGAATGAGAATAAAGGCTCAATTATACAGCATCCTCAGTTGGTTAGAATATGAGTAACTATATAAGGACTTGTATAACCTTTGCATCTCTTATGCTATGTTTGGTATGGTGGAATTGGAAGGTGAAATTAGAAATATAATTCATTTCATATGTTTGGTATGGTGGAATTGAGGGGTGGAATTGCAAATGGAAATAGAAATGGAATTCAAAATGGGTAAAAATGAATTACATGATGTAACCCATAGAATTGATTTTTTGACCTCTCATTTTTTCCTATATTTATATCCATTTCCATTCTCATTTCCACCTCCATTTTCATTTCCATCTCTATCTTCATGTCCATTTTCACCAAAATCAATTCTAACGTACCAAACGAGCCATTAGTCTCCACATGAGGTAAATAGCATCTTCTCCGCAATTTTCTGGATCCATTTGTTGTAAGGCCGAACGGTGTGGATCGTAACCTGGTACAGGCAATAAACGCCATGAATTCAAGTTAAATACTTAAACCTATCTTCCGTGGATTCAACTGGTGAAGGGATTGGGTTAGTACTCTCACATAAAGGGAAAGGGTTCGATCCTGGGGAGTGCCACTTTGTTGTGACTCTAGTCGTGACATTTAAGGAAGCATCACCACAACTTAGTGAAGTTGGGTTGACCTATCTGTGTGGTCAGAACTAAATGGTTTGCTTGACTGGCTCCAGTGCCCACATGGACATGTCCCAGTGAATAATAAGTTAGATGCCCTCCCTTTAGATCATGGATGAACTCAACACCTTTCTAAAAATTTATGTATAAAAAAAAAGTTAAATACTTAAGCAAAGACTCTTCCATCACTCTAAGGCATGCATGCAAGCATATCAATTAGCAGCCTTATCAACCTTCGTAATTTCGCAGTTTTGCGCATAACATGAGCATTGATGCAATGTCATTTCAATCAATCAGAACTGAGAACTCCATTGTTTCACCCAAAAAGGCATAACCCAATTAGACAAGAAGATGAACAGGCCACCAATCTCAATTACCCCTTCGGCTTATAGGGTCTATTTATTGATAAATGCTAGAATCAAATAGCCTTCCTAGGTAGCAAAAAGGAAAAAGAAAGTTATCCAACCAACATATCTCTACATGGCCTTTCTTTTCGGTCCTTTACATCTTGTTCACACCACCTTTCAGTTAACTAGTGAGACTTGAGCCAAGACTTAATGTTCACATCATGTTCAAATCATATTAAATAGATATAAATCAATAAGCTCTTTACTCCTATACATATACACCCTTTTTATATATAATAAAATAAATTTAGATTATATGTTCCTTCTTTAATAATATTTTACATGGTATCAAAATCAGGTTGTTCGTGGGTGCTATTTAATTTTTTAATCGTACGTTCAGGAAATATGTAGGAGTTCCTTATATATATAAGGTGTCTTCCTGGCGCATCCTCCTTGTATTATTTTTGGTGTACCTTTTGAATCTCTTTTGGTTCGATGTGTACAATAAAGCCAAGGAATTGGCGGAGTTACTATAAAAAGGGGTTAAATCCGTCATATAATAAAATTTCAAGAAAAAATAATTTTTTAATCCTTTAACTTTTGATCAGATTGTAACTTAATCTCTAAATTTTGGCATATTTCAACTCAATCTTTATGATTTTAACCATTTATAATTCAGTTACCATTTAAAATTATAAGGGCTGAGTTACAATAAGTTAAAATTCAGGAACTGAATTACAATCGAATTAAAACTACATGAATTAATTTATACTGAGTTAAAGTTTAAGGACTGTGTTACCACAAGATAAAAAGCTGAGGGATAAAAAACTAATTTTTCTAAATTTTTATTTTATCAATTCAATTCTAAACTCTTTTACTTTCAGTTCAATCTAACATACGTCGCTTTTTAGAATCAAGCATAATTTAAGAATTCAAAATCATTAATAAATTTCCCCCCGATTTTGGCTTGCCTAATGTTGGCCCATAATGGGTGGGTAAGCATGTCAATGAGAGAAATAAATGAGACGGACTGCCGTACCGACCCATTTATATATATAGTAAAGAGAAAATTAGATTAAAAAACCTAGAGAAAATAACATTAATTTAAAACGGCTATAAAAACTGTAATTATTTAGAAGAATCAAGTATTAAAATATAAATTTACAATTCTAAATTGCCCCTGATCAAATCTTCAACCGTTTCTTTTATACTATGAATTTAAAAAAATTGTTAATCATCCATATATATAACTGACAAAGGAATATGAATAAATCAATATTTCTTTTAAATATATTAATATACATATTTATCCATTTATATAATAATATTTTTTATCCAGTTTATTTTATTGCAATGTTTTTTATCAAAAAAATTAAAATCATTTCATACCTTATTAAAAATCAAGTAACAAAAATAGTTTATTATATAAGTAGTGTTAAAAATTCTAATTTAAGAATAATAAAATTGGATAGATTTTAGGCCCCGCGAGATGGGATGAAAAGTTGAGAAGAAAGAAAATGGGAAGAGAGAAAATGAAGAGAAGAGAAGAGTGGAGAGAAAATATTATCACCTATCTTGTTTGGATGGGTGAAAGAAAACTGAGAGGAAAGAAAATGGGTAAATGGTTGAATGACTAAAATATCATTAAATAAAATCTTCTAATAAGTAGTAACAAGTAAAATATTCTTACAATATATAAAGTATAATATCAAATTAAATATAATAATGAAAAAATTATATTAACATTAAGATCATTAAATAATTTAAAATCAAACTATTTATTAAATATATCTTTTCATATTATTATATTTCAAAACACAATAACTTATATAAGAATATATCATATTTTTTAAGGTTGTGAGGTTTTAGCAAGAAATTAAAAAATAAATTAGATATTAAAATATATCTTAAATCTTATTCTTAAAAAAAGAAAGTTATAGTTATAATTTAAAATAAAATTGTATATTAAACTTAATTAGTTAAAATGAAAAAGTAATAAAAGAATTCCTGGGTAGATAAGGAAAAAGAGTTTTCTCTCCATGGAGAGAAGAGTTTCCTTCCTCCAATCCAAGCAAGAGAAAAATCATTTCCTCCCTCATTTTCTTTCCAAGTTTTTTTCCTCCCTCATTTTCTCTCCATCCAAGCATAGGGTTTGGGAAATTTAGTCTTAGGTCCTAAATAAGCAAGTTATTGAAGGAATAGTCCCATGGATAAAATTATTTAATGAGAGGTCCCACTGACAATATGAGATGTTGTCTATACAATGCATGATGTTGTCAATACAAAGATCTCAAGTTGTCAATTTGAACCTCTCATTAAATATTTTCCTCTATTGGACCATTCCTTAAATAACTTGTTCATTTGGGACGTAAGACTAAATTTCCCTAAATTTTTCTATTAGCTGTTAACCATCATCTCACTATCAGTTTAAATTGTTTCAAATATGAATTAGAAAAAATAGCAGTTTACAACATCACGAAAAAAAAAAATAAATGTCTGGAAATAATTTGAGTTTATGAAATTTAAATAAACATTAAAAAAGAGAAAACTTACAAAAAATCACGCATTTAATTTAAGCAATATTTAATATTTGGTCTTTTCAAATAATTAATTATAGTTTTTATCATCCAAATCTTTTATTTTTATTTTCCTTTTTTTGCCAACTTATTTTCCCAATTTTAAATTCCCAAGTCTCAATAACTCATTTTACCTAGATTTATTTGATTAGTCCATTTAAACAACTAAAATTCATTTTTATATTTATCAGGACAAAATTTCTATAACATGCTTACGTGCATCCGTTCTCGAACGCTTATCCAAGCCTTATATCAATGCGTTATCTCTCATCCTCACGGACCACCGCGGCACTCCGCATCCACTATTTGCCCTAGCGCACGCAGCCGCCAGCCTCCGCTCCGCTGTCCATCTTCGCGTCCGCCTCCGCCGCGCAGCTTTTTATCTTCGTCTTCGCTTTTTGATTTTTATGGATTTTTTCTTCGCCATTTCTGCTGGTTCTCTGAACTCATATTTCTGAGGCCTTATTTCGTCTTTGTAA
>JANTPZ010144950.1:0-30969 GCA_025593235.1 Vachellia pachyceras | reverse complement strand
GCCCTAATATAAAGTGATCTGCTAAGGTTTAAGAAATTAATTGGGTATAATAAAGTGTCATGGATCAACATATATTGAGACCCAATTTGTTGACACCTATTAATTGATGGGTTGACTATGGGACCCCTCTATAAATTAAGGGCTATGATCCCCGGGTTAGCCAGGGTTAACGTTTTGGCCGCCTTGCTTCCCCATCTGCAGTCAATTTTCTCTGGTCCCTGGTGATAACCTGGTTGATCTACCCCTTCCATCATACGCGTCTATGGATCCAGGTACGCTTCTGCAATGCTCTAATATATTCCATTGAACTTGTATGCTTCAGAAATTCCAACAAATAAACCTTAGGTAGTTCCATAACAATGAGCCTATCCTATAATGAATGACTCATATTATAATGCTTGTAGGTTGTACCTCACGTTGTTTAATAAATCACTATTGGTTACTATAACCAAATCGTGTTTCAGATGCTTTCATTAAGAAGATTTCTTTCAGTGTAAACAATGCTATCAATACCGTCGTAAGGGAGCAAATGTTTTTTTTTTTTTTGCCTCAAATCAATTTCATCAAAGATATTGTTGGTGTTTATGATTTTGACAATTACTTGTATATCCTGCTGTGCTACCTAAACATTAGGATCAAAAGAGAAATTGCCCAAGGTTATCTTCAATTTTTCTTTTCAACTATAAGGGGTATTTTGGTATCTAACAACATTACAAATGATTGTAATTTTTCTATAATCAATAAAAGTTTGTTGGTGTCGGTATCCATGATACAAATATTAAAAACTAGACACATCTACTTGACCCTTGTTTACAAGAACGGTCAAATAAAGGTACCTTGACTATTATTTACATGAATAGTCAAATAAGGGTAATCATACTTAACTCTTGTTTATTAGAATGGACCGTCATTGGATGATCGCTAGGAGGATTGCTAATTTTATGAACTTTATGCTGATTGATTAGATAATAATACTTTAATGATTGTAATTGGATAAAATAAGGGAGGGATAAAAAATAATAGTGGAAAAGTATGTTGTATTTGCTCAAAGAAGATGAAGAACACTAAGTGTAGCTGAGGGGTATTAGTTAGTGTCATCTTGTTTCAACATTATAAAGGAGACGAAGCACACTTTCGTATTAATCAATTCAATTGCAATTATGATGACGATTAAAATAAGGGTTAAATTACCATTTTAGTGATGAAATTTTTCATCAAGAGCATTTTGCATAATTAGATTTTGAATGTATAAAAATAGACACAATCTTTTTAAAAACAGGGCAATTTAAACAACTATGTGCTCATTTGGGAATGCGGTAGAGAACTACTTTTACGTAAGTTGAGGTAAATATGCAGATTAGATTATCTCATTTTGTGGAAAAACACTGTTGAACGTGCGTTTGGCTTTTGAAAACGTTATCTCAAACAAGCCCGATGTTAAATTGGTGTAAATGTCCATCTCTTTTTTTATGTGCAATCCGCTTGTTCTTTCTTCAATATGTGGGTCAATTTAACGTAATTGTTAAAATTACACAATTTTAAAAGGTTGTATCTATTTCTATGCCACTTAAAATTTAACTATGCCAGACGCTCTTGGCAAAAAATATCGTTGCAAAAATTACATTTTAACCCTTAAATTAGGGACCTAATTAAGGTACTCATTAAAGTGATGAACTCCCTAATTTATTAGATCTAGACCATCTATATTTGATTTCGGATGGTCTAGATTTGATTTTTTTAAACTAGCAATTTTTATAAAAAAATCATTATTTAAAAATATGATAATTAAGTGATTAATTTTATTTTAGATTTTATACCCTTTAAAATAAATTTTCATAAAAATAAAAAAGGATCTAGACCATTCAAATCAGATCTGAATGGTCCAGATCTAATAGATTGGGGAGTTCATCACTTTTGATGAGCACCCTAACCAGTTCCTTAAAAGAGATGGGTGATTTACTCTAAACCCTTGGAGACTTATGAGAAGAGGACTTATGTTAACCCCTCTCTTTAGGTAAAGATTCAACCTCCCTTCACACCTAAACCATCACCTAATTAATTAGGTTATTAACATTCATAAACTGACCTAGGTGAAATATTTACTCCATAACATTGGGTTAACACTAAGTAGTTAATATATATTGACGAGGCCTTGTTTGTGCTTGCTGGAGGATGATAATCTTTAGATTGATTGAATATTTTTAGTCATTCATATTAAAAATTTAAATATGAATTCATAATTTATTAGAATTCATATCAGCATGAAAAGACATTATGTTTATAAGATCTGATAGAACAAGACTTGATTGGATAAAAAACATGTAAGGATAGGACTTGATAAAATTTTAATACTTCTATGTCATGAAATATACAATAATATAATGTATTGTATAAATCAATAATAGCATATGGTTGGTGTATAAATCAGCAATATCACATGTGAACGTGACAACTTGATCTTAATTAATATTCTATTTTGTTAATCTAATTAAATTAGTCAGCTAAGGGACAAAGGGCAGCCAGATATTATATCACATAATTTTGAGAAGATGTTATATCCATCACATGGTTTGTAATTAATTAAGAATCGTTGCATTGCAATTATGAAGGAGCTGAGGTGGAATCATGTCTGATTCCTCTATCCTACCATCTTGTACGAACTTCCATATCTCTACGCTTGTAGATCTATTATTAAAAAAATATGATCCCTTTGATTTGATAAACAGAAGTTAAAATAATATATTTGAAAATCAATTTAAATTTCATATAAATAAAAAAGGAAACACAACAGGGAGGGTTCTACCCTTAAATACAACTGAAACATAAAAATTTAAATGTTTAACAAACTTTTTAATCAGGCCTATACTTTTAACAAATTATTAAAATATCATAATGCCCTTCTATGCTTGAAAAAATTGAAGGTAGTTGTAAAGATTATTTCTGCTGAATTTAATTTAATTGGGATTTGCCCAAAAGCAATTAAAAAGTCAAGAGAAATATACATGATAACTAATCAAAGATTCATGAAATTCTCTTATATAAGTTAAGATTAACTTTACGATTACACAAATCACGCCGGGGCTGATCATATTTGTCTTATTTCCTTGGAAATAGAGGGGTCGCTATATTTTTGGGGTGAGGAGAATCAGGAAAAAAGTTAAAGAAAAAATATTTTAAATAATATTCTTGCACGTATAACATCGTGTTTGTTTGGTAAAGCTTATTTACTCCACAAAAGCACGTTCAATAGTATTTTTCGCAAAATGAGATAATATCCTCCACATATTTACCTCGATTTACGTAAAAGTACTTCTCTAACATATTCCCAAATGGACTCATAATCTCTTATTCATGTTTTAATTCAAATAAGGAACTTTTTTGGCGAATAATGTTGCTTAAAAAAAATTACATAGTAATTTCATCCCATCTATTATTCAAGTTAAGTTTAACTGTTAGTTAATTAAATATGATGAGCTGGTAGATACATGTGTCAATCCACATCATTTTTGTCAAGATAAAAATTTGCTTCAAAAGTTTTTACTTTAGAAGTTTCTAAATCTTGACAATGCCATCTTGACCGTTATGTAGGTTAAGTTTAACCATTGGTTAACCATATATATTGCCTATAATAAAACTGCTAGAAACATTATGATGCCGTATCCCTTCGACATGGAGATAGGCAGGTGCGTTTTCAATTTTCTCTTCAGCGCACAAAATGCTTTCACCTCTTTGATTTTCTCTAATCCTTTAGATGGGATGTACTTCTTTTTTTTTAAAAAAAATGTCCTTATTTATAAACCTAACCTGTAAAAATAATGAAGTGAATGACACATCACCTATCAAATTATAATATTTGGTCAAATAACAGGTTAACATGAATAAAACTAAGGTGAAACTACTATAATTTAAAAACTTCTAGGATAACATTGTTTTTAAGTGAAAAATTGAGATAAATTTGCATTTAAATGAAAAAATGACGTGTATAACATATGGACTATTATCTCACAATATTTGGTCAACTAAAAATCAAACATAACCTAAATATTTAATGGCAGGGAAAAACTGCTTAGGGTTTGAAAACTTTTAGAGTAACTTCCTCCTAAGCAAAAATTTTCAAGCCAATATTGCTCTTAGGTGGAAACGTTAGGAATAAAATTGGACCTTGAGAGTTGTGTTAATTTAAATTGAAAGCATAATCCTTAAGATAATAACAGCATATGATGATATGCATCTGTACTCACCATTAATCCATCATGAATCTTCAGCCCAGCGAATCACGAATTGTAAACGCAGTGTGAACTCTTGAAATTATGGCTTTTTATTTATTGTGTTTGGTGGTGCTCCATCTTGTCCTTATCATAAGAGCATTATATTGAAGTTCTAACTAATTCATACGTAACAATAAAAATAACAAAAAGTATTAAATTTGTAATAAATTCAAGCGATTTTTAATATTACCCTTATTAGTTATACTAAATTCCAAAATCATAGTAATTTCTACTTTCCCACTACTCTTATTAAATATGAGCATACATGGAAAAATATTTAATGCTTATTGAAACTATCAAAGGCTCTTATAAAATGGATCATGACAACTTTTTAAAGAATTTAGTTAAAGTGTTTATCAAATTAATGAGCTCCTTGAAATCATTACATCTAAATTTGGATGATCTAGATCTAATTTTTAAACAAGCAATTTTTCATAAAAATTATTATTTTAAAATATGATATTTAAGAGATTAATTTCATTTTAGATTTTATACTTATTAAAATAATTTTTTCATAAAAATAAAAAAGTAAAAATATTAGATATGGGCAATCCAAATCTAATTAATTGGAGGAGTTCATAACTTTAATGAGTACCTGTCCAAGTCCCTTTTAGAAGGGCTCCTGAGGAAACTTCTTTAATAGAGTATTATTAGCCATGTAAAAGTTTTAACCCATTGAGATCCAATTTTGTATCTTATTGATTTTATACTCATTAAAACTCCTAATAATAATGTTAAATTTTCTATCTTCTCGATTCCAATTTCGTTTATTTAAAGCGGCTAAAGATACAGAGCATTCACCAATTATGTTTCATTTGCCTGTCTAACGAGTTCATTTAATCAGTTAAAAAAACGAGTTCATTTTGAGACCAAACAGGATGGCCGGCTCCCAAAAAACTAAAAAAAGATTAAAAAAAACAACTGTGGACACCGATCTCAAGTCTCAACTTGAGGAAGGTATAAAAAAGAAGGAAAAAAAACGTCTCAACTTGGAGGCTGGTTGAGATCTGTGTCATGTTTCAAATCAACTTTTAATAATTGTGGTCAACATATCGGAACTTGCAGTATTTTGATAATTTTTTTGTTTTATTTTATTATTTTTGGCAGTATCTTGCTTATTTTTTAATTAGAATAAGGAAAACGGGGATTTCGAAATGCCTAATTGGTGGTAGAAAATATTACTCCACCAATATACTAATAATGAAATTATTGTTGGCAAGAAATTAGTAATAATGAAATGATTGTACCCTCAACCATTTGTTATATATGGTACTGTGAAGCTTCATTATTTGAGGCACATGTGATTGACATGTGAATATGTGTGTGTTTCGAAAAAAAAATATTCTTTTTCAGTGTCAATAAGTGTGCGTGTGTATATAAATCCATACGGGCCTTTGATTTTGAATCAAGTTGTGCTTTGCTACAGCTAATCGAAGAGCATAACTAGAAGCATAACCTGTTTATCTTTGTTGATCTTTCAGAGATGGCTTTGTCCACAACTTTTCTCAACCCTTTGGTTCCTTCGGTCACTGTTAATCCCCAGCCTAAGGTAATAGACTAAAAATCATTGTTTCACACAACCTTATATGTACCTTCAACAAAAAATTAATTCTTTTGTTCTACAGTTATTGCAAGTACTGTATAGCTACACTGTGATAGTTTAGTGTTAACCTTTCTAATTATATTACTGTGTTTTTAGTTCAAAAGTGCTGGAAAGGCAGGCTTCAGAGTAAATTGCTTAATCAAAACTGAGCAGACTACGACCAAACCAGCTGTGGTGGAAACTACTGTGGCTCCAGCAACTAAAGGTTTGTGATGTGTTGCTTGTGTTGATGATACTCTGTGTGTGTGAGTGTGAGTGTGTGACTGTGTGTTTTGTTTTAGACGTTAAATATTTTTTTGCTTCTATTTGCAGAAATCAAAGAGCCTAGTCTGTCTACGATGTTGGTGAATTACCACGCTGACTGGGATCCTTTCAAAGCAACCTCTACACCAATTTACCAAACTGCTACTTTCAAAATGGTGAGAATTTTATCTATGCATGCTAAGTTATTTAGTAATTGTGAATGTAATCAGTATTTCTATTCCATAATATTATTTTTTCATATTTTAATTTCCATCTGTACTCTTCCCTCATGCAGAAATCTGCAACAGAATTTGGTGAATATGGCTATTCTAGAAGTGCGAATCCCACCAGAAATACTTTGGAAGCGTATGTTACGATTTGTTATCTTGATTTTGTCTAGTATTTGTTTATTGTTTTCATGCATTCTCTTTTGATTAATTGGCTTATTTTGTATTATCAGATTATTAGCAAAGCTTGACAACGCAGAATATGCCTATTGCTTCAGCAGTGGAATGTCTGCCTTGACTGCTGTTTGTGAACTTGTTAATCCAGGCAAATTTACATATCTTTATTCTATGGGTTAACATACATCTAACACTTTAAAGTATTTTTTTAAGTACGTCCATTATTCTGAAGTATTTTGTGATTTACGTAATATGCAGGCGATGAAATCATAACTGTAGAGGATATCTACGGGGGCTCATATAACTTCATAAACAATCTGATGGCAAGAAAGGAAGGAATCATTGTGAAGTAAGTACCGATTTTTCATCTTTTTGGATATGAAGACGCCTTATTGTTGGATTGATTCCTAGAAGATGATTTGGTTGTAATATTGCTTGCATGGATATAGGAAAGTAAATACAAGTGATCTAGACAAGGTGAGAGAGGCCATGTCTGATAAGACCAAGTTGGTGTGGCTAGAGACTCCCAGCAATCCTCAGCTAAAAATATCTAATATCCGAGTAAGTTATTTTTCTGTAAGTTGAAAGTGTTTGGGTTTGTTTTCTCCCTTTTCTCTTCTTGCATATGCAAGAAGTACAGGCCCATACCTATATAACTTTTACATCAAGTTCTTGGACCCAGCATGAAATAATAGTATGAATTATTTAAAATGTTAAAAAAGTTATTTAGTTTTGTTGATTTATGTACAGGAAATAGCAAGGATAGCTCATGCATATGGTGCTATTCTATTTATTGACAACAGTGTAATGTCCCCTGTGTTAAGTCAGCCATTGGACCTGGGAGCAGGTATATTTGTTTGTTCCTTGCAAAAATGATGAAGTACTCTGTTCGTTTTTTAATATAAGATTTATTTTATAATTTAATTTTTTTTATTAAAGTTGATCTTATTTTGAGAACCAGGAAAAAACATATACATTAGATTCAATGACTAAAGTGATACTTTTTTTTTGTATACAGATATTGTTATGCATTCAGCTACAAAATTTATTGCTGGAAACAGCAGTTGCATGGCTGGTAGTCTTGCCACCAATAACAAAGAGTAGGAACTCTTTTTCTGTCTCTCGAACAATTTTTGAGATATTGATTTGTTTGTGAGCCATTTTTTTGTCCATATGTCACTTATATATAAGGAATTTTTTAATTAAATTTAAATTCAGTGGCAAATTGTTTGGTCGAGTTTGTGGCGCATGACATTGCATGTTCCTGTAACTATTTTCTATTGTATTTTTTTTCTTTATTTCCTTTTGTTTTATACTTTTTTTTATTCAACTAACTATAATCTTGATCTGTATTGCCCCTCTGATTTTTTTTTTTCGGCCTGTAAAGATTGGCAGACCAAATAAACTCTTACAAAAATGCCACGGGTTGTGGTTTGTCTCCAAAAGACTCATGGATCTGTTTGGAAGGAATAAAAACAATGGCCTTGCGAGTTGAGGAGAAACAGGTAACTAACGAAACATTACTTACCTCATGAAATTTAATTGTACAACTTGAGTACAGTTCATTTGTAAAATTGTTTTGTTTATGTGGCCTCCTGTATACAAATACATAATATAATCACAAATTAAAAGGGGAAAAAAGAAAAGTTACAGAGAGACTTATTGATGTTACGAACTATAATGGCTTACCTTTTGTTTGGTCATAATCCTTTCTATGCTGATCTACCATAAAAAATTAGTGAGATAGAACCAACATACATTATTTTGCAGAAAAATGCACTACTCGTTGCTGAGTTTCTCGCTAGCCATCCAAAAGTAACAGAAATAAACTATCCCGGTCTTCGTAGTGATCCTGGATATGAACTGCACCACTCTCAGGTATGATTAATTACTTATTGCAATTAAATATTAATAATTGCTTATATATGCATTTCAAATGATTTTATCCTTTCATCGAGTTCTTGTTTCGCAGTCAAAGGGACCTGGATCTGTTATTAGCTTTAAAACAGGCTCACTGCCACTCTCAAAGCATATTGTTGAAGACACTAAATACTTTAGCATGACCGTCAGTTTTGGTAAGTAGTTTTAGAAAATTGGCTTCTCATGTAAATGGTTATCAGTTACATATATTTCTTTACCTTCAGAGTTATATATAATAGTTAATCAAAATGGTAAGAAGGTAGGCCATGTGATAGAGAATCTTGTTGCTAATGTCTGTGTGTGTGTGTGTGTGTGTGTGTGTGAGAGAGAGTGAGAGAGAGAGAGAGAGTATTTTAAACTATAAGGGTATAATAGGCCACCAAGAAGGGTTGTTATAATAAGAATTGGAATGAGTATTTAATTGCAATAGGTTTCAAGTATGTTAAGTTTGCCAACAAAATATGCTTACCCTTGTTAATTTTATTGTTGTTGTATAGGTGGAGTGGGTTCCTCCATTTGCTTACCTTGGTATACATCCCATGGCCCTATTCCTGACCAAGAGAAACTAAAGATGGGTATAACTAAAGATCTTGTACGTATTTCTGTGGGAATCGAGGATATTGAAGATCTTCTTCTGGATCTACAGAATGTGCTATCAATTGTGCCTCTGGCTTGAATTTCATATGCTAGACGCACGACTTGCTTCAAACAATAAGATCGAGGATGTTGATGAGTTGGTGGTTCTGTTCCTGTTGCATTTCTTCTTATTCTTATGTTTTCTATTTGCATTCTATCTTTTTGTAACGTAACAATTTGAAATAAAAAAGCTTATTGATAAGTATAAGCATTATTGGTATGTTTTTACATTCTCATGGGTCTTCTTGTTTAATTGTAATGCTTTTTATTATGTTTCATTTTAATGATTAATGATGTGTACTTTACAACCCTAACCACCTAATGGGTTATGGAACAGTTACTCTACTAAGCATTTTGTTTAGTAGAGAGAGCTGATTAGATTAGAACCGTTCAAATCTAATTTAGGCGATTCAGATTATATTTTTTAAAATTCTATATTTTTTTAAAAAAATTATTCTAATGGATATAGAATCTAAAATAAAAACAATCTCTTAACTATTATTTTTCAAAAAGTAATTTTTTATTTAAAAAACATCATTTTAAAAAAATCAAATCTAGACCGTCTAAATCAAATAGAGACAGTTTATATCTGACTAGTTGTCCCAACTAAGTATTAATGCTTAGCATGGTAACCAGCTCCCTGGGTTAGGGGCCAAAATCAGACCAATTAATGTTGGCTACCCATATTATGGATTTTGCATGGTAAATATTGAAGTCATCAAACCCCTAGTTATTTAAAAAACGTTTCATCAACTACAACATTGACTATAGTAATTATTATTATCAATTGGGATATTAAAATATAATGGGCCCATTTAAGAACGCGGTGGAGAAGTGCTTTTATGTAAGTCGAGGTAAATATATGGAGCAGATTATCTCGTTTTGTGGAAAAACACAGTTAAACGGGTTTTTGGCTTTTCCAAACGGAATGCCAAACCAATCCGGGATAAGATATAACATAATGGAACACAGCATATTACCAATATTTCAAAGCAATCTTAGGCAAAATCATCCAAAATGGTCACTAATTATAGCTCCAAAGATGACAAATCACATCCAAAATAGTAACCCCCCACCTCATCAAGCTGAATAGAAACGAAATCAATCCAAAATCATTGAACTCTCAACATATATTGTGCAATATTAATCCCTTATGCATCATGAGTCCCATATTAAGGAGTCTTGCACGTGAATTACATGTTTACCAATTTAAGGTGTTTTCCCTTCTAATAGGTTCATTTTTTTTTTGGAGTTGGACTCTCCGTTCACTACGATATTACATTAATTGTGGTCATACAAGAAAGTAATGCACGGATTTATATGCTTTATGTCACAAGGTTAAATATGGTTGCAAATTGACATATCTAGCACTATTGCTGCAGTGAAATAGATGCTAATTAATTAAAAGAAATTGTGTCACTCCATGCAACAAAATATAGAAATACTTTTTGAGATCAAAACAATCCCAGCTTTCAATTGGCGTGTTAATGTCATAAAACGCCCCAGCAAATAATGGGAACCCAGTAAGAAGGAAGTATAAAACACTAGCAGCAAATAATAGTGGTGACGGGTGTCAGTAGATAAAAATAAACCTTAAGATTCAGCAAATATCTACTTCATTATATACAAAATCAAAAGATATGAATACCTAATCATATCTCTGCAGAGTTGTAATCAGATATGAGTCCCTTATTGTCCAGAGCAACCAGCAGACCTGATTGCTTCCTATTGGGCCTCCCATAATAATTTTTTTGAACCAAAAAGTTCATATATATTTTTAATCAAGCAAACTACCTCCCTATCTTGCTCAGTAAGTGGGCAAATCAATGTGAATTTGAGAGGCATGCAAAGGGAACAATGCACCAACACAGACAACATCTTGCCCTCTGACATCAGTACCCAGCACAACTTATGATAAAATTTATCATGCATGCAAAACCTCAACAGTTCCTATTTATGCACAAGACCCTTGAGATCAAATATTAAAAATGAAAGCTGAATAAAGAAAAAATTTGCTTCAGCCTTTAAGGATAATGACTTTTGGTCAGAATGCATTTTAAAAAATAACTTTTATCCATAATACATTTATGTTTAGATAAATGTAGGATTCAGAATATATTTTGGCGAGATACATTATGCTAAGAAAGCGGTTTTTGCTCAAAATATATTTTGAAAGAATGAGTTATCAAATGTTAGAGTTTACAAGCTAACGGGTCCAAAATGCATTTTGGACTTCTAAACGAGTTGCCAAATAAACTCATTATCAAATCAGTTCAAACCTCTCCAAAGCATCTCGGGTAGGATTTCGACTTCTAGGTAGTTAAAAGGACCAAACTCTGTTGCAGAAACCTGCACAAAAAAAGTACAGAAAATAATTACATAATGGCACAGAGTAAAGGTTAACACAAACTTTTTTAAGTAAATACAATTTTCAATCCTTTAAATTATATATCTTCATTTGAACTTTGATCTCTTTGATTTTAAATAATGGGTTTTGATTTCTCAATGGTCAAAATGGTCAAGGTTTTTATTAAACCATGAGACCAATATCTTAAACGGAATAAAATTTAAAGGATTAAAATCAACATGAAAGTAAATATGAGCCACAAAGTAATAAGAAAAAATCCAAAGAGCACAACTTAATACAAATGCAACATTCAACATTTTGAAAGTAGCAGTTTGGTAAATGGGTGTACTTGTTGCTCTGTAAGGATCAAACCCATTGTCGAAATTCACTAATGCAGTATAAATACTGGTCTCGAGGGTCTCTGCTGCAAATAGAGAAGCTAAAACTATTTACATACATGGAACCAAAAATCATATGCACAGTAACATACGTGTAGGATAGAAAAATGACACACATACAAAGTTTGGACAACATAGAAGAGGGATGCTGAGGGGTTGTCGGTTTTGTTTTAATGACAAGGGATTGTACATTTAGAAATATTTTTATGCTTATATTCCTTTTTGTTTCATTTTTTTTCCTTCCCCAATTGTACCTTTTTGGTTGATTGAATTTTGTTTAGCTTTGAAGGGAATTGACTAATAGTCATGCATAGCAAATTTAGTACTTTGGGAGTCCCTAGGTGACTATGAAATTTTTTGTATCTTAGTTTTGATTCTCTTATGTTTCATAGAGTACTAATTTTTTTAAAAAAAAATGTACACATTTATAAGTTAATTTTAATTTTAATAAAGTCCTTATAATTTTTTATTAGGTTACCAATGGTTATAAAACTAAGGGTTAAGGTTCATTTTTATCCCGAAAATTTTTTAAAAGAGAAATGTTGCCCTTAAAATTTTTGGAGAAGTAATGTTATCCTAAAATTAAAACTGTAGAAATCTGATGTTAAAATATGTTAAATTTGACCATTTTGTTTGATTGAATATTTCATGTAACACCCTCACTTGCCACTCAATTATCCAACTCATGACCCGTCATCATCATATTCTATTACACCATGTTAAAATACACAACACCCTTTAACCATGACCTTCTCTTTCTTCCACATCTTTGTCCCTTCCATGAACCCAACTCCTTCTTTAACACTGGCAACACCTTCCTCTTCATCATTCCGGCATGACTCGGTCTTCCTTTTCCTCCTCTCTGCAACTCCTCTTCCTCCCTTGCCTAAACTAGATACTTCCTTCTCCCTTTAACCTACTTTCTCGGTGCATATGAGCACCACCAACTTCCGCATGTTTGAACATAGGGTCCATGATTCTCCATTTCCAATTTTACTTCTAGTCACAACCTGTGAAGTCTCACATCGGTTAGGAAAGGAAACGAAGAACGCCTTATAAGGGTGCAGATACCTTCATCTCGTAAACACATTTTTTGGGTGGCTAAAACTGTACGCAAGGAAACAAAATCCTGCTCTTAGCTACGCCTACAAATAGGGATAATATCTATGAAGAAGGGGTGTTGGGTTGTCACAATTGGTATCAGATCCAGGCATTCAGTCGGTGTGCCAACGAGAACAATGGCCCTTATGGGGGTGGATGTGAAGTCCCACATCAGTTGAGAAGGGGAATGAAGCACACCTTATAAGGATGTGAATACCTTCTTTTTGTAGGCTCTTTTTTAGTGTCTACGGCTACACCTAAAGAAACAAACTCTTCTCTTGTCTATGGCTGCAAACAGAGATAATATTTACAAGGGATGGGCGCAGGGTTGATACAATGATGTGAAGCCCCACATTGATTGGGAAGGGAAACAAATCACGCTTTATAAGGGTGCAAATACCTTCCCCTTGTAGGCGCATTTTCTGGGTGGCTACGGCTGCACCCAGGGAAACAAAACCCTGCTCTTGGCTACAACTACAAACAAGAACAACATCCACGAGGAAGGGGTGCTTGGCTATTACAATTAGTATCAAAGTCGAACCTTTTGTTGGTGTGCCTGCAAGGACGCTAGGCTCCTATAGGTGTAGTTGTCCCACATTGGTTAGGAAAGGGAATAAAGGCGCTAGGCTATTATACAACCGCCTTTTGTAATCCCATCCCTCCCCGTTAATGGATCCATGGTTAGAATGAGTTGGAGAAGCATAGGGTCGGCCAATTTGTGATTTGTAAATATGTTTCATGATTTCTGAGATCTAGTTTGATTTTGGTTTTTTCTTGCTGATTAATTTTTATTCATGTTTGCTAGTAGTGTTTTTTCTCCACTCTTGTTGATTACATTTTGCTTTCTGCAACTTTCTTCATCATCTTTTCTCCATCCTTGAAGGAGCTAAGGGAGAAGAAGAGGGTGGGAGTGTTAGCTAGGGGAAGAGGAGGATATTTTGCATGTTTTTTGTCCTCCACACAGGCAAAACCCTTTGCCACATCACTGCCACGTCGATTGCCAACTCTGCATTTGTTAGTCAATATTTCTCACTTAACGGTTAACATTAATCAACTATTAAAGAATGACAACATTGTTATTTTTAAAACTTCCAAGGTGACATTGCTCCTCCAAAAACTTCTTAAACAAAATTGCTCATACGGGGAAACTTTGAGAGCCAAAATATACTTTAACCCTATTTTATAACCCTTTGAGCCATTCGATGTTTGATGCTTTTTTTTAAATTATATTATTAGGCATCTGATTATTCGATTCATTAATCCGAATTGAGGCTTCACAATCAATATATCTCTACGTAAAACTTTTTTAAAACAAGGTGAGGTTGGACGTCAATTCACCTACCTTATGATCCGATTGATCCACCGCTGGACTAAATATTCTTGGATCATGTAATCTAATTGATCGATCGCTAGACTAAATATTCTTGGATTGGACTTGGAGGGGTATTGATACTAAAGCATAGTCACGCTTAAGTCACTGGGGAACATTGACAATGCCTCGTTAGTAGGGGATAATGTAGGCTTGTAACCAGAATAGGATGTTGTAAATACAGTAACTCTATTATATGTGAAAAGAGGCCCACCAGGGTTCTGCTCATAATCTCTAAAAAAAGTGAAGACACAGGAGATAAAGGTAATCAATCTTGGTTAAAGCTTTGTTCTGGCAGACAACGTTTTCTGTTTACCAATTCAAGACTTCTTCGACTGCAGAAACTGGCTTGATATCTCCAATATGAGTAATCTCAGTGAGCACAGAGATTTCTATCATGGCCTTTTGGAATAATGAATGAGCAACTTTGAGTCCAAATGGCATAACTCTCCACTCCACTGATATTGGGGATTGAGGTCCGTCGATGGATAAGATAGACTGATAGATGAGATCAACAGAAAAGAGATTTGAATCTTCTTCTCAAGATGATGACTCAGTATCTGTACAGGGAAGAACTGACCAAGTGCCAGACAACTTGTAGGGGCTGGATGGAATCTTTGCTTTAGCGGAGGCTTTTGCAGATAGACTCATGATCTGATTTTTATACTATGGTGGGTTGTCTTTTCTATTATCTCCATTAATTTGGTAGTCTTCCTCTTGGACAGAATCTTCATGTTGGTTGAGCTAAAGATCACTGAAATTGTCTTGACTGATCTGAAGTGGAGAATCAGATTAATTAAAAGGAGAGCATTAATGTATCCATCTTTATAATTTCCCTTTAATAGAATCTCTTTAGTTTTTTTTTTTATTTGGGTGATCATATTTTTCTTACTCAATACCTATATATAGTCTAACTGCAAAACTAGTACTGTCAGCTTGCAACAAAACCTTAGGTCAATTGTAGCGATTTAATAAAAGAAATAAATAATTGAAAAACACTAAGTTAATAATTTTAATTTTATATCTTACAATTACTCTCTCTCATAGAAACCATGTGTAATATTTATGTATGAAAAATCTATTAATGTATACAATAATTCAAAAGAAACAACAAAAATAAGTTTTTACATTGTATATATACAATAATTCAAACAATGGAATACCACCAAATCTCGGGTTGGCAAACAAATTTCTTACATTAAAACGAACCTCACACACACACACACTTGTGTGTTGCTTCTCCTACAGTAAACAATCTTATTCAATGCATTGTTAGGTATTAATTAAATGCAGGCATCGTGAGAATTCAAAACATATTCGACCAAGTTGTAGGGAATCAACCGTTCTCGTTAGATCCAACACTCATTTATAAAATGCACCTTATATATATTGTTAAGAACAAAGATCCTCCTATTAAAAATATCTCGTTTGAAGCACTGTTCTGTACTAAATGTGAATATCTCTCTTAATAAAACTTCGAATGGACTAACCGATAAAAGTCAGTTTAGTTGGTAAGGAATTGACTCACAGCCCACAAGATCAGAAGTTCAAATGTAAAGATTTTGTTACTAATAGGAGATATATAAATACATCTGCAAACATTTTAGTTGAGTCCGTAAATACACCTGAAATTTTGTGGTAACCAACAAAATAATTCAAAGGGACCAGTCCCTTCCACACCACTATACCCAAACCTCATTACAGGGGATGCATCTACCCACAGCTTTACAAGGAGTATGGTCCCCTTGCTACAGTGTTTTAACTTTTTTCAGTTTTTTTTGTTCCTTTCTTCAGCGATGGAAGAAAATATTATTCTCCAGTTTTTTATTTGTTTCCTGAGTTTTTGTTTCCCTTCACGAGAGGATATATTTTGAAGCTTTGTGGTCCAAAATGTTTATCTGTACTCTTTCTTCTTAAACGTAAGGGAAAAAATTTTGAATGGTCTAATATCATGCTACCTTCTATCCGTAATACATGAGCAAATTTAATTTTGAATTTCTCTCTCATGGTCTTCTTCTTCTTGGGAGCTCAAAGGTGGCAGTTTTGAAGCTCTGAAAGAGAGAAATTCCAGACCATGAGAGAGGGAGAGAGGTGGCAGAAATTAGGGAGAGAGAAGAGAGGAATAAGCTAATTAAAGCTTGAACTTATATTATAAAATACGTATTCCTTATATTATATATTTATTTATAAATTAGTTAAATTAATTCAGAGAAAATGATGAATATTTCTGTTAATTAATTTATTTAATCTCTCCAAAAAAATGTCAACTAACTCTTATATTAAGAACTAAAGATGGTAAATATTTGAAATGTTCACCTACTTTTTTTTTTTTAATTTTTGCTTCCGTTAACTACAGGTCATATCACATTATTACTGCTTAATTATCCCCCTCATGCTTTTTTTCCCTACATATTTTCTATCTCTCGTTCACTTTCAAGGGAATGTTTGAAAATAAAATATATTTTTAAATATTATCATTTTTACCAAATTTTAACTAATCTTTCATCTATGTAATTTGGAAATCGGGAAAAGTAATTATTCATTTCTTATAGTTTCATTAAAGTTGTAATTCAATCCTTATAATTTAACTTATCGCAGCTCACATAATTTCTCTCTATTATATACATCCATCCCTATCTTTTTTAAAATTGTGTGTTTTATTCATTGCCCTTGGGAAGCAAAGAGTAATGTGAAAAGGCATTAAAAATTATCAAATTGTACTAAGCACTAAAATGTAACTTACCTCAACTCTTATTTTCTCTCCCAGACAACCAACATGTTTCATTTGTAATTCAAACACAATAAAGGTTGATAAACTGAAGAGATACCTAAAATTGAAATAATCATCCCATCTACTTGATAAATTAGGGGTCAGTTGAACCAAAAAAATAAAACAAGAAGACGATGATGAAAATATCAAATTGTAACATACATGCATATTCTGTCAATGCAACTAAATAATATTTAAGCTACAAGCCACTTTAACATGTTAAAAATAAATTTTACTTTAGCATAAAAATTATACCACCTTAAATCATTAATATAATAGTCAATTGATTTTGTAGGGAAATTAAAAAATTATATAAATTATTTAATTATAACCACACTATCAAATACTTATATGTACCATAAAATTATATAACAATTTATAAATCAAATAAAGTAATTTGGAGAAAATTGATAAATATATCAATTAATTAATTAACTTCCTTCCTTAATGCTTCAAACGAAGTTGGCTAGTTCTTATCTTAGAAATGTAGTAATTTAAAAGTTTGAACTAAAACTCTTGCCTAGAATGCGATGAAAACCTTTCAATATGAGAATTATGAATGACAAGTTTTCCTGAGTTAATATAACTTTTGATTAGCTCAGTTACTTCCTTTGAAGTCGTTATAGCATCTTAAATAATCGATATAAGCATATGACCTATAAAACATACAAGCAAGAGTAAAAATGGCTTGCACCTTATACCAAATGTGTAGGGATTTGTAAAATTATAATAGAACCACCTAATCATCATCCTAAACCAAAATCAACATGACACTCATATTATTTGAGGCAAACAAGCCATCAATGTTGCAGACAATTTCTCTCCACTAAAAGTGGATGGTTTACTACAATAATGAGTCATTAATTTAACTTTGATGGTCCAAATTCAATAGGTCTTGAAAAAATACAAATTGATTTGTACCCTAAAACTTTTATTTGGAGGGTTTAATCCAATGTAGGTACAAATACACTCATTAATGTTAGAGATGTTGATACGAAATTAGAGAGGCCCCGATGAGAGCGCCTGGTCTAGATCAGCAATAAGATCCTCAACATTCTCTATCCCCACAGAAATACGCACAAGATCTTCAGTTAAACCTCTAGCCTCTCGGACTGCTGCGGGTATGCTAGCATGGGACATAAAGCAAGGCATGCTTATGAGGGACTTTACACTTCCTGACAACAACAAAATTTACAAAGTCAGCATTTTGCAGGGAAAAATTCACAAACTCAGACATGAGTCTGTCAACTACTAATAAATTATCGAGTTTATCAGGGGAAACTCTAACAATTCATTATTTCAGTTTATGCAACCTCACAGAAAGGAATAAAAGGTAAGTAATGATCAAACAAGAAGCATTATCCCACTAGGTGGGGCAATGATCAATGAATAGTAAAATCACATAGTCAACAAGGAAACCATGCAAAATGCTAACATTGCTAGTAACAAGATTCTCAACCACATACTGCCACCTTACCATTTAGGTTACCAATGAGCCAACTGATAGAGGGCTCTCAAAGTGATGAATATATGTGAATGATGAATTCAAATAAACGAACAACTTGTATGACAATGTATATTCCCAAAACATACCTCTTATAAAAAAAACGAAAATAACAAGATTGTGCTTGACAACTGACGAATAAAATATGAAAATTTAAAGAGTTGGTCTATAACTCATGCCTTACTAGAATTTTACGTCTTTCATTGTTTTTTTTTTACCACATTCTCTCTCCTTTTCATTATCTAACTATCATTTTTTTTGGTCAAAAAATTTTTACAATAACTTATCTTTTCTCCTTTGGTCTTTTCATTCAAGTCTCAGGAAGATGAACTAAGACAAACCAACCAAGGTTCTAAATTTGAGCACGGTTGAGTAGAAATGGCCCCAAAACCATAAACATCAACAGTTAACGTATTATCACAAAACAATTATATACTTGTAGTCTTAATGTTGTTCCTTTATTATAGCACACAAACACAACATTGTTCATGTCACAAGAGCAATTCAATCCCTTGAATTTCAATTAGAGCATTGATGTATCCTAATTTTTAGATTAAAAAAAATTGGAAGGACGGGATAACCCTAGTTAAGAAAAATGGAATTAAGAAATTAAAAAATTGTCTATAATTACTCCTTTTTCATAAAATCGGAGACAGGGCCATATCAATTTAACCATATGATCTAAATTGCTTAAAAAAGGAAATTACAGAGACCAACAATACATTTAAGCCTATTCTTTTATTAGCACTGCAAAACTCCTTTATTAAAGCAAAGGGATAAAAATGTTTACCAAAACTAACGGTGATGCTAAAGTATTTGGTAGTTTCAACAACATGCTTTGAGAGAACTAGTGAGCCAGTCAAAAAGCTAAGCACTGATCCTGCTCCCTTTGCCTGCAAAACAGGATCGCAATCAATATATAAAATCATTTCAGGCATATCAACCAAAAAGAACAAGAACAATTGAATTTCAACAGGGAAACAATACCTGAGAGTAATGCAGGTCACGGCCAGGATGACTGGGAAGACCAGCATAGTTTACTTTCTTTACTCGGGGATGGGAGGCAAGAAACTCAGCAATCTTTTGTGCACTCTTCTGCAAAATATATTGGCTCTAACTATTATTTCTTTTTTAATAAAAAAAAAACAATAGTACCGTACTTATCTTCACACTGAAATTTAAGCTTCTCTAGAGATACAATCTGATTTTGAAAAGCAGAGATTCAGGCATCATTCAAAATTCATGAGTTTATGAAAACCACACTGTACAAGCATCTAATGATCCTGCAGGAACATAATAACAACCATATTATCTATATGACACAGGAGGTCCAAGGAAGTGTTTGAATAAAAATAGCACAGCTAAGCACGAAAGGATTATAAACAAACAAAAATCATTAGTTCAGAGCACTAAAAAGTTTCTAGAAGTTTATTTATTATTTTTTTAGTAATCTGGAAGCTCTAGGGAAACTCTATCAATCCCAAGTTCTTAAGTAGATTTTGGCAATAACAAATCCTCTACTTGATTCAGAAGGCTAGATTGTTTGGAAGCGAAATGGACTAGGAGTATACAAGTAAGAGATGGATGCAATCACTTGTCTCGGAGTCACATCCAGCCTGATGAGAATGTGGCATGTTGAACATATTATGGAAGTTGAATCTTCCACTTAGAATCAAAATAGTGGTCTGGAGAATCATGACAAGGATACTACCCACAACGCAAATTCTGCATCAACATCACCTTGATATGGAGGTATGTATCTTTTGTGTTGAGGACAATGAATCTTTAAAGCATTGTTTTGCATTGCCCTTTTACAAGTTCTATTTGGTTTGGCTCAACTCTGGGATTTTGGCCAGATCTAACTTACAGTGGAGCATTAAAGAGTGGTTGCAGGTCAAGATTTTGCAAACTTTGGATACACAAGAAGGATCGGGATTGTAATTTGTTGCTACCTTTTTCATATTAGATACAATCTGGTTTTCTTCAAGGGAAAATTGCTAAGAGGTCCCAAAGAAAGAATGTGATCACTAAAAAGTACCATAACACGTTAGCAGCACTGATTTGTTGTTATTTCATACATCGAAACTTGTCTTTGCATACTGCTCACTTGTTAGACGCTTTGTATGATTACATTCCTTCCTTGCAGGAAAGTCAAACCAATCAAGGGAAGCAATTATACAAGATATACAGAAGTGTGCAGCTTTCTTTGATGCAACCCGGAGGAATGTAGAGACAGAAGCTAAGAATAAAGCTGCAAGAGCAAATTTGGAACATCCGAATGGAATCAACTTTATGCAATATGAAGGAATACAAGGGGTGCTGCAAGGTTGGAGAATTGTATTCAAGCCTACCAGAAGCAAAACGCAAGAGATGAGTATCAATATCTTTTATCATCAGCATGAATTTCACAATTGGAGGAACAAGCCTCAGATCAAGATTGGAAAAATTCTCGTAGAACTTCAAGCCCTACGTGAAGCACAGGTTTATGAAACACAAGGCTGCATCCAGCGATGTCATAATATCCTCTTATACATCTACCAAAGCAATCTCACTTCTTGGTAGGTTAGTTTTGACTTTTGGATCAAGGAAGCTACAGGACGACAGGATATCTCCTAAAAAAATATCCATATGGAAATATTGTGTAGACATCTTACCGAAATACGTGGAATTCTTATCATCAGAGGAAATGGCCAAGTAAGCTAACCAATTTACCAAATAGATTGTACTCAAGGTGAACAAGTTAGAAGAGAAACAATCATGTAGTACATTCAGACAATCAGATATTGCAGTCAACCATTAACTCAAATGTTTCATAAGGCACCTGTTGCTTCTCTACTCGCAGCTCCATTGTTTTAATTCCTTGCAAACAGAGCCAACAGTCAAATGGAGCTAAGCCCGAACCCACTGCATTTTGTAAAAAATACATTTCTTTTGCCAACCTTTACAAGATGATGGTAAGACGCAAAAAAAAATTGAGGCAACTCAGTACTGATAGACATGATTAATTGAATAAAAAATAATGAAACAGATGGGAAATGAAAAATGAAATCATAAAAGGAATAGGAAATAGTTCGCAACACAAACAAACTTAATGCATGAAAAGTGACTTAGACAAGGCTATTTCAAAAAGATGAATAATGCAAGAAAGAGCAACAAGAGTATTATTTCATTCTTGATTTTAAGAATCACAAGCACATCAACTGTTACGCATCACATACTTCAACAAAATTTTCCATTGAATTGAAATTTAGTTCACTATTCCCTGTAGATAATTAACATATTGACAAAAGTGGCTTGCAAATACAATAAATGTTTGAGACAGAGAATGAGAGCTTCAACCTTTCTCCTTTCACAGCAATGACACCAGCCATGATATAACTATGTCCACCAATAAATTTGGTAGCTGAATGCATAACAATATCTGAAAAAGGGAAACAAAATTGTAGCTGTCACTATATCTTTTTCCATTTTTTGTTTTTCAATGTAACACACATGGGATGTTTTAAACAATTTTTTAGGATAACTGAGTTAAATATATACATACACAATGCCCCAAAAAAATTGGTTCACTTCACACACAAAGTGCAAAAGAATTGAAAGGATCAAGAGACCAAATGTGACCTTTTAAATATTCCAAATTGCTAGCTCATGTTAACAAACATGATATTAAGTTGTTAAATCTAATTATACTTCATTATCTTGCAATGGTTATATGAATACCTGCTCCAAGTTCCAATGGCTGGCATAAAACAGGAGACATTATACTATTGTCCACCAATACAAGAGCACCATGTGCATGAGCCATCTCTGCTATTTTCTGGAATAAATGAGCACAATGTAAGAAATTTTCCAACATTGAATTAAACCATTCAAAAGAATTCCATACTGCAAGTTTATATCAAATATATTATTTGAGGTTGGGTCCATGTGAGAACTAGATAGAATATACAATAGGCATGAGCTTTTTGTTCTTTATTTATGCAAGAAGAGGCAAGAAAACTACTGATGGACCTATAATAACGCATGCCACCAAGGACAAGTGAACGACCAAAAAGAGAGATAAAATATCAAGGGCTCAATGATATTAGAAAAGGCAAGAGGCAACTGCTAACCCTGTACAGTCAAGGCAGTTGGAGGATAGAAGAAGAATGAGTTGAGTAAAATACAGGGTAGTGGGTCCATTGAAAGAGGCAGGTGGCATGCACACTTTGTGCGGGAAAGTCTAGCCACTCAAAGTGCAAGGCATGGGTCTCTGTGAACGTTGCTGTTTTTCCTTCACTTTCAACAGATGTATCAATATACTAGACTTGAAATACAATTTATACTGAAATTCAATATTGTGACACTTAAAAATATTCAAGCTCAAATACAACATAGATCGAAATAATAATTGCTTCTTTTAATCATATTTATGAGTTTATTTTGCCAGAGTATTCAGAACAATTACATCAGAGACAAGAGACAAACAGGAAAATCCAACAAACATCTCTGGCCAGAAAAATTGAGACCAATCAAATAACTTCCATCTGATAAAAGAAAACAGCTTACTCGAATATCAGATATTTGTAACCGAGGATTGGTAGGACTCTCCAGCCAAACTAACTTAGTCCAAGGTCTAATAGCAGAGGCTACCTCCTCTAGATCACTTGTATTTACCCGTCTGTGCATGCAAGCATTACAACCTCATCATCAGTGAAAGCAATAATTTTTGGAATCAAATAATCAATCCAACAATAATTTGTTTCATAATTCATTACTCCATGGGAAAAAGCATATGAAAAGCTGAAAAATCATACTTACTTTACTACAACTCCAGACCTTGGAATTACACTGGACAGCAGTCTATCAGAACCACCATAGATATCTTCTCCAGCAACAATTTCATCACCTACATGAGATTATACAAGTAAATGACAATAAAAGCAATCAGTTCATAATACATAATCTCCAATGAAATCTATGAGAAGATATGCACAAGTTATCCCCATTATATTTATATACAATAAAATCTTATCCCACTAGGTAGAGTCGGTTACATGGATCATACGTCGCCATTGTGCTCTATCGCAGACCAGATTCATTGATAGATTATTAACCAAAAGGTCCCTCTCAATGAGGTTGTAGAGAGATTTTTTTGTTAATAAAAGGAAATTATATGTATTCCAATATAGAAGTTTATCAAGGAAAAAAAATATAATCATAACCACTTAATATTATAATCCCAGACCAGAATAAATACTTAAATTGTCTAAATCTCATCTCTAACATTGTATAAGAGAGAGAAAAAATGAAGACAAAATGTTTAAAAAAAATATGCTATATCAAATTCAAAAAAGAAAGCTTAACAATTTAAAATTTCGAATTTGAAAAAAAAAAGACTTTGATTTCTTGTAATGTTATGTCCTTTATTTATTGCACATACTATTTTAATTGGATATACACCTAAAAATTTCAAAGTTTACTTTCCTGGCTCAGAAATGCTGGATTGACTGCTGACTACATTTGATAAGGAATAATTGTGCATAATTTGAGAAATTTAATTTTGTGATTGTTCTGTCTTTATTAGTCATTATTATGCTGTATTAGGCTTGCACTATAAATAAGAGGCTCCTGCAAGTCAAAAAACACACTGAATATATCTTTCATCTTATTCTCTCTTTTCTCACACTCTCAAACCCAAGTCATCAACTCACACGCTAGTGGAGGGCCGAATTGCTTGGTTTGTAAAAACATATTTGTACAAATATTCAGTGCTTAAAAAACACTTCATTCAACCAATTTATTACAAACTATAATTTAATGCTTGCACTGGTTTAAAAGCTCTGCGTTACAAAAACAAAACAGGCTAAGATGAGGAAATGCACCAGTTTCAAAAAGTTGACTAACAGCACTCAAAGCAGCCATTCCACTACTGAAGCAAAAGGCTCTATCTGCGTTGTCAAGTTTTGCTAGTAACCTGAGCATACAAAATATGCCAAGTAAAAGAGGATGGAAAGAAGAAACATGTATAGACAAAATCAAGACAACAAAACAGGTAAAACCTTTCCAAAGCATCTCGGGTAGGATTTCCACTTCTGGTATAGTCATAAGGACCATTTTCTGTTGCAGAAGGCTGCATAAAAAAGTATAGAAGACAAACGCAATACAAAAGGCATATCATGGAATAGAGATACCAAATACACAAAATAAC
Organism: Vachellia pachyceras; assembly: GCA_025593235.1. Classification (NCBI taxonomy): domain Eukaryota; kingdom Viridiplantae; phylum Streptophyta; class Magnoliopsida; order Fabales; family Fabaceae; genus Vachellia; species Vachellia pachyceras. Next base: position 6,216 of record JANTPZ010144950.1, on the reverse strand, counting down.
TAAAGAGCTCAGGATGTACAGATCAAATTATCACCTGCTTAAAAGTAGCAGTTTGGTAAATCGGTGTACTGACTGCTTCATAAGGATCAAACTCATTATCAAAATTCATTAACACCATGGAAAGACCAGGTTCACAGGTCTGTTCTCCTGCAAATAGAAGTTGAAACTGTTTAAATATAAAATAAAAATTATAGATACAGTATCAACACAAGAAAAATAGCGAATACCTCTTGAGCACTCTGCAATACTGTCCACCAAAGCTGATGTGCTCACAATCATCTCCCTGTCAATTGAACAATTCATTCTGAACCCCTTTGCACAAATCAGTTGCTTTGACTTTGAATTTGCTGACTTGTAAAATCCCAAGCTCTCCCACATATTTCCAGCAGTTGTGCTCTGAAACACAGAGAGAAATGTAAATGCTATGCCTACAGACTACAATTGGAATTTTAATTTTACCAAGCTCTTGTTTCTCATCTTCATAAATGTTAGATACAAAAGTCAGAGCCTCCTAGCATATGAAATGGTATCGCATTAGTTTTCCAGTAACTACAACAGGAATGCATTTTCTGGTAAAGATTCCAACAACTCAATGACCACCAACACTTGGCACTACATGCTTATCACCCAATAATTCTACAACATGCACAAAGTGTTTGAAAAAATTATCATTGTTACCTTAGCATGGAGATCAATAGCGACTGGAGTGACGAAAGGCCTGGAAAAAATTGAGGCCAAAGCCATTTTTTTTACGGAAGATCAAGAAAGTACTAGGTTTTTCTTATGCTCTTCAAGGTTGTGGAGTTCAATGTGGTTTTCCTTACGCATCCAGATTCCCTATTACCTATACAACGGTTTCTTGAGCATCTCTGCTCTTCACCATCAACTTAGCATTTCAAGTCATTCAAGATGCCGCAGAACCTCATGTCATACACAACCTGACAATGATAACAGAACCAGTTCAAAGCCAACACAACAAGGTACTGATTATGTAATGATTCAGTAGCAATGCAACAAGGTATCATGCAATTTAGTAAAATATAAAGCACCTACTAATCCAGCTCAAAAACACCAAAACAAGCAACAATCATAACAGTCAATTCAAGACCATATTAGAACTAATCATGCAAAACCAGCAAGAACCAATAGAGCATAAACAAAGCTCATTGGATTAAAGCAACATGCAAAGCTTCCAATGATTGATGAATTGATTTCTTGAAACTTCAACAGAAAAGCATCTTATTCAATAAACGCAAACCGCAAAGCTTCCCATGGCAGATAACCTTGCTTATACATAGAATCTTCAACATTTAAAATTTGGCTATTTGCATAACCTGAGAATACACAAAGTAGACTAGTTTAGTTGCTTTAAGGCAGATAAGGAAGCAATTTTTTCAATATCAAAACATTAAAGAAAGGGGAAAAATAGGAATGAAGATGAAGGAAGATCATGAAGGAAGAAGGCAGGTAAAGATAGTAGATGAAAACAACACATTTGATTCCAGCAAAGTGTCTGATACTGTCCCTCTTGACACGGCTGGATAACAGGGGATGATGCCTTTGGAAGACACAGGTGATGATGATGCCAACTCGAGAGAGTGACAACCCTTGAGTTCATGGAAGGATAGAGGGTGTTCAAAGGTTTGGTTCAATTCTAGGTTGGTTTGGAATTTTGGATTGGTTTCAATCAAAATTTTATTTTGAATTACTGAGGCTAAGCATACTTTTCTTTTTCCTTTCTTCCTCTTTTTCTTATTTTTAATTTTCATTTATAAGATGTTTTCTCATTATTAAGAAAACATTTAACCATGAATTTGAGCAAGTTTGAACGCCATACATAATTAATGAGAATACATTGTTTGGACTTTGGACGCCTTCCATTGGCATAACGATTCTGTTATTATTTGCAACAAGCACCCAAAATGAAAATAATATTTTTTTTATAAATTATATTGTTTAGAGGGAATATTATTTATCTCTGTTACAGCTGCAAGATGACTTACGTTTCATGGTTGTGTGTGTGTGTGTGTGTCTGTCTGTCTCTGTGTCTGTGTGTGTGTGTGTGTGTGTGTCAATTAAATTTCTACAAGTCAATCTAATATCATTCAAGAATAACAATGAAAATCATTATATCCCAAATAAATTATCCATATCTAACTCAATAAACACAAAAATTTGTAAGTTTCATGAGTTACATTACATTGAAATCTGAGTTAATGGCTATAATGAAATATAAATTATTCTTAATCAAACAGTGGATGTTCACACACATGAAATTATTGAAGATCATTCTTAGATTAGTCACCAATCCAAGATACCCACTTGCACTTTCTTATCTTTTATTTATGTAACAGGACGGAGTAGGGAACCAACCAGAAGCAGAGGGTATGTGGAAATTTTCAAGACAGAAATAACACACGCCTTTCTTAGTTATAAAGTGCATTGCACAAGTTGGCCCCCATCAATTAAAAAGCTTTCTTTAAATTTTTCTCCATACTCTTCTACAATCAATTATCTATTTTGATTCTTTCTTCCATCTCCCTACTCTTTCTTTCTCAGCCTTAAAATCACACTTTCACCACTTCAATTCATAATTTATTTAAACCAGAAGCTGAGAACTACTAATCCAGGAAATGAGAAACAGAAATGGAGGCCACAAGCCAGAAACAACAAACCCGATGGACGTTCAACAGAGAATAGAAGCAGAAACGAACCAGAAGAAGCACAAAAACCAGAACAGAACGCACCCGAAGGCCCGCCAGGAACCAGAAACTCGACGAGCTACAGCGGAGTCGATCAGCAACCACGAAGCAGAAGCAGCGGGTGAAGCAGAGAGTGCGAGAAATGAACCAGAGGGGGCTAGCCGGCTTGAGTGGAGATTCTGATTCTCGCTCTCTGTTTTTTCCGGTAATGCCTTCTTAGGTTATGAATCAAACGGCCAAGATTATATTAATTATAAAATGGTAATTCACGGTGCAGAAAGTTTCTTATAAATAATAATTTGAGTTTTGTGGCGTCTCTAATTAATTTCAGTACATAATATGAAGTTTTTGGCAAGTAACGTCTAGCTCAGTTATGTTTCAAAGAATGCAGGATTAGGTAAAATCTTTTACCAATAATATAATTTTAACAATTTCGTTAAATTGCTTTAAAGGCATCTTATAAAACTAAAAAGAGAACAATAGGATCCCACATAAAAAAATAAGTAAATTTAATAGAATTGTTAAAATTGTACTATTTTTGAAAGATTGCATTTAATCTTTCAATTGTAATAGACACCTAATAAAAAAAAGTTTTGAAATTGTAACTGAATCTATTAATTTTGTTTACCCTTCTTCTCTTAATGACTCATGTTTAAATACTTAAAACCCTTTTTATTAATACTAACGATGGTTGTTAAATACTCCATTCGCTCCTTTTTATAACAAAAACTATTCAAATCACGAAAATTAAAACTAGTTAAAAGCAATCAATGTATAAAAGATACAATTTTTTAATAATATCCTTATTGAATTAATCATATTTTATCAAGTGAATTTGCAACATTTTGAGGGAATTTTGATCCTATTGTTGGACTTTTATTGGGTTCAGATTCATTAAATATGATTAATGGCAATTATGTGAAATCAAATCTAATCAAAGTTAAATGGTTATATTTTTAATGATTTTGCTAAATGATTAATTTTAGGACATTTGATGCTACTCATGATCAATTTTTATTGTAGGTATCTTTAGAAGAAATTGGATATCCTATTCTCCTATATCAAGCCCAATCACTAGGCCCATTATTTCATTTTTCCAATTCATTCATTTTGTGTCACCTTTTATCCTGTCATCATGAGTCCATTCAGCCCATACTCACACAATAGGATTCCATCCATTAATTCATCCCCAGATCACCAAGGACCACACACGTAGGCACACAAAAGCTTCATCTCTCACAGCATACACCCCAAGACACAGCGCCAATACCTCCTCATTTTCACCCATCCACTATTTATTCATTGAACCAATATACCCAGCCACCACTTCATCCTCCAATCCCTTTTCACAAGGCGCCGCCATAAGACTTGATCCAACAATTCCCATCCCTTCACCGCCGCCTGGAAACATGAGCTGAGAGGGACCCTTTCATCCATCCATTATTCATTCATTCATTCATTCAGCTGGAGACCACGTCATTCATCTTCCATATTTCAGCTTTCTTCAATCCGAAACCTCACCTATTATTTCACCATTCCTCCTCATTTACTCTGTTCGACACACATCAGACCCACCTTCCAGCTATTTTTTTCCATCACTTTCACTCCGTTCTGCTCGTTGTTGGGTTGAAGGCGATGGTGGTTGCAGTATTTGGATCTTTGGAATTTCCTATGGAAATTGTTGGCTAGCTTATTTGATTCTCTAATTCAACAATAATGGCATGAAATTGAGTCTTCAAAGGGGGAGTCTTTAGTTGCTTTAATTTTCTGTCCAATAATTGTTTAACAATTCTTAGGTTTTAGGATAGTTTCTCTAATTATTGGAATTATTTCAATTGTTTAACATTGTTTATTTTGGAGATTATTGTGACTGGAATTATTTCTTGGCAATTTGATATTGGACTGATTATAGCTTTAATTTCAATTACAATGTTGTGGTATCACATTGTATTGAATTTAGAGTGAATATTTTGTTATTTTCTAAGGTGGCTTAGAATTTTGGATGAAATAATCTTTTGATAGCTTGAATTCTATTACTTGAATTTAACAGTTACAACTAAAGCAGTGGTTTTATTATCCTTAATTCCTCTTTCCTATTCTAGTGGCAGTTAGTAAATTGGAAGTTTGGAAAATATTCTGTGGCAATTTGAGGTGGCTCGGTTGTTGGATTAAAGCTTAATTATAATTTTTAATTCGATTGTTTTAACTCCTATATCTATTGAGGTGATGATTGCTTGCATTGTTGAGTTGGAGAATTGACTTGTTTTCATATTTAAAAATACAAAAAAGAAGTACTTTAATTTTAGTTTAATTCATAGCATTCGCATAAAAATTTTCTTCAATTAATTTCAATTTGAGTTACTCGCATTTAATTACTAGGATTTAATTTCCTTTTTTGGCTCCTCAAAGTGAATACGACCCGGATTGGTGTTATACTACATTAATTCAGTTAAAATCTTTGACGCGGACTTAGGCGACTAACAGTTCACTTGTCAAAATTTGGTGTGGCTGCTAGGATTGGGATCCTCAGTTCATGTGTGGAGTAGTAATAATAAAGGATGATTGATAATGGGATATTGTTGGATGATGTGTAAATAGTTAAAACCCTTTTTATTAATACTAACAATGGTTGTTAAATACTCCATCCACTCCTTTTTATAACAAAAACTATTCAAATCACGAAAATGAAAACTAGTTAAAAGCAATCAATGTGTAAAAGATACAATTTTTTAATAATATCCTTATTTATAAAGATGATGAGTATCAAAAATCCTTAGAGTCAAATATTTGCTATTTCATTTCAGAAACTCTATACAAATGGAAAGAGGAAGCAACTTTAGAGCATTTCGCCGTAGCGCAATTCATAGTTCGCCGCAACCAAAGTTCAATCAGCAAGCATGAACTCTCGCGAGAGGTTCGTCGCAGCGAATATCATGTATCAGCACCAGAATTTTACTCCAGATGGAAAATAACCCAACCCAGCTTTAGAGATCCAACCCAGAATGGTTTTATCATGCCATTTAGGGTGCAGAAGAGAGAAAGAGAGGAAAATTCACTCACCATAATCCATTTTTCTTCATCTTCCACACCACACAAAACCCTACTCCATCTTCATCACCATCTATCCATTTATCATGCCTCAATCATCCATTCGGAGTTCATTTCCATCACTCATGAGGAGCTGAGCATCCCCATCCTCTTGAAGCTGAAGTGAGCAAGAGTTCGAAGTGCCGAAAGGGGAGTATTTGCTTTCAATCTGTATTTACATTATAGATTACTTGGATTCCGAGTTGGACTTTGTAATTTGTGTGTAAATGTTTGGTCTCGGTTGAGCCAAACTTGGATTATTGTGTATTGAGTTGTTTTGTGATTGACAAAGTAGAATGGAGTTCATTTTGCTTATTCAATGAAATCTTGTTGTTCTCTTCTATCATCCTAGTTGTGCTTGGTTTTAGAGTCAACAATGTATGGAGTTGATTTTGTCACTTTGCGATTTCCGTACACACACTAAGTG
>JANTPZ010144949.1:0-36793 GCA_025593235.1 Vachellia pachyceras | reverse complement strand
TCATCTTTCCTACTTTTTCTACTATTTCATCTTTCCTACTTTTTCTACTATTTCATCTTTCTTACTTTTTTTCCTTCTTTCTCTTTCCTCTTTCCTATTTTTTTCCTTATTTCTCCTTCATCTTTCCTACTTTTTCTTTCTTTCTCTTTCCTCTTTCCTACTTTTCATTATTTCTCTTTCCTCTTTCCTACCCACTTTTTGCCTTGGAATACGTAAAAGCTAATAACTTCCCAAACATAAATCACTTTTCAAAATTTAGGTTTTGCCTCGAAATCTGTAAAAGCTATTTTCCAAAATATATTCTCCAAAACCTAGGTTTTGCCTCAGAATCTGTAAAAACTATTTTGAAAAGAGTTTCCAAATAAACCCTAAATTAAAAAACATGGATTTCATTTGGTCAAAGAACGTGGATTTCTTTCCTTCTCTCTTTTGCTGAACATGAGCCTTCTTCCCATTAAAGACGGTCGACTCTAGCATGTTTAAAGGTTTGATTGGCAACCAATTTTAGAACATATGTTTAGTTTCAAAATCTAGGTTTTACTTTAAAATCGAAATTTTGTCCAAACAAAATTTTTTTCCCAAAAGCTATTTTTGTTAGAAAACATCAGTTTGAAACTTAGATTTTCTCTTTCCTCTTTCATATTTTTTCTTTTTTTCTCTTTTCTACTTTTCTCTTTCCTAACTACTTTTTACCTCGGAATCCGTAAAAGCTAATAACTTCCCAAACATAAATCACTTTCAAAACCTAGGTTTTACCTCGAAATCTGTAAAAGCTATTTTCCAAAATCTATTTTCCAAAACCTAAATTTTACTTCAGAATCAGTAAAAGCTATTTTTAACTTTACATCCAAACCTAAGTTCGAGGGTAGATGACGTGCTAATCAAAACAATAATAACAAGAAAGTGAGCAATTGTTTTTAGAAAAATTTACATCTAAAAAAGAACAAAGAAATGCAGCCTGAAGTTTTCGCTTTAGCACCGCAAAACAAAAGGGACAAAGTGATATCTCCAGTTTACGATAGGTTAACAATAAATTTAAAAATAAAATAAAAAAATTTATTGGTTTCTACATTCTTTGAGACATAAAGCAAGAGTTTATAGGTAATGGCCCATTTGGGAATGCAGCAGAAAAGTATTTTTAGGTAAATATGTAAACAAAATTATTTTGTTTTACGGAAAGATACTCTTGAACTGGCTTTTGAACTCCCCGAAAGTATTGGAAAATAGGGCCAATTTCATGTTCAGGTAATTCTGCAAACTAGGTCCTCCATCTAGGACCGGAAGAATTGTAATGTGTTGTGTTTGGTATTCTACAGGGGAAGTACCTTGTATACATTTATCATGAGGATCGGAGACTGGAGAGATTGGGAGAGAAGCTGACTTCTTTATCACTACTGCTACTATGAACCACTTGGCAGTGTTCACATTACTTCAAATTTTTGGATTTTGGAAAATTCCATGATTTCTGTATTGCAACAAGATTCAGTGTTTTGTTTTGGAATCATATTTGGGATTCCTAAGATTCACTCTCATCTGCTTGTTGTTCTTCTCTCTGTGTATATAATCTTAATCAACAACGCGGGGATCCGAATTGAGAAACACCTCTGTGAAGGAAATAATCGATTCATGTTTCAAGATAACAATATAATAGAAACAAAATCCATTCACTGCCTAAGATACATACTTATGAACACATACTTTAATGCTATCAGGACATGTCAGGTAGCACTTTAATCATACATTCAAAATTGCAAGAACTATATCTATGCTTTCGTCTTTTGACCCCTTTTCTTTGGAGTTTTTATAATTTAGAATTGACCTTTCCTATTCTGTAAGTTATCCAAAGCAGTTTGTTCAATGTGAAACAGGTTGAAATCAATGAGTTGTATATTTGGGAACTAACACATATTAGCAACCCAGATTATGAACCTTTATGTCACAAGAATTTCTTGCCCAATATTAGTTATATATGCTACTTTATTCCACTTTCTAAATATCTGCAGATTTTTGAAGGCTCAGAATCTTTCCGGTACTCTTCCACCAGAGTTTTCCAAGCTTCAGCATCTCAAGCAATTGTGAGAAAAACCAATCCTCTCTTGTGAAACTAAATGATTCTTTGTTACTTTGGTGTCTATGTCACAATGACATCTTTATATTCAAAATTTATTGGTCAAGCTTCCTAATTCTGTGAAGCATCTTCTTTCACATAGGGACCTTAGCCGTAACACCTTCACTGGTTCTATACCTCAGCAATGGGCTACTATTCACTTGGATGTGCTGTAAGAACAATTTCTCTGTGCTCACCCTCTTCTTTCACTCTATTTCTCTTAAATAGCTTATCTGCAAGTAAATCAACTTCAGTTTATCAGCTTCTTTCCAATTGAATATGCAGCTCTCTTATGGGGAACAAGTTATCAGGTCCTTTTCCTAAAGTTCTCACCAGTATCACAACCCTCAGAAACCTGTATGTTAAGAACCATTTTCTGTTTTCATCATAGTTGTGTTTATTTGCAGGTTTGCTTGTATATCAAATGAGATTCAATACGTTGATTAATGACTTATTATATTAGAGAGAAAAGAAAAATGTGTTTAATTAATTTGGCCTACCAATTCAATTGTTAACCTAAATTTATTCAGTACCAATTAAGCTAAAGCTTTTTCTTCCATCTGAACTTTCCTTTCTACACCGTTTCCCCCCCTACAAATTGCTTCTGTTACTTTTTTTTTTTTTGAAGAAAGTGTGTGTGTAAATGTTACAGGAGTATTGAAGGAAACCTATTTTCAGGCCCCATTCCTCCCGAAGTTGGAAACTTGGTCAATTTAGAAAAAATGTAATTCTTTTGAACCTTTTCTATCGTTTATTAATGCCAGTGACCCTTTTTACACGACATATCATTCTTATTGTTAACATGGACTGATGGACAATTTAATGTGTTTTAGCATTCTGTCGTCAAATGCATTCACAGGAGTATTGCCGCCGGCACTTTCAAAGTTGACCAAGTTGACTGATTTGTGAGTCTCTACTTTTTGTGGAGTCTAACATAAACTCACACTGTTCAAAACTTATGAATAATATGACTTTTTATTATGTAAAATGCTCAGCTAATTACAAAACATTTAAAGTCAAGTGATAACCAATGCTTCCTTTCAATGAGCAAAATAATCCTCCCTCTAATCCTTAATATAAGATCTACTTCAATAAATAAATTGAAATACAAAGAGACCGGAGGGAGTAATTACATTTTCAAATCCAAAATTTTTTATTGCTATGCATAGTTCAAATGTGGCAGTTCCCAGCTTGCTTACTACTTTCCAAAATACATTTCTAGGAGGATTAGTGACAATAATTTCTCTGGGAGGATACCCGATTTCATTAGCAATTTGACATCAATTGAAAAGCTGTAAGATTCTATATCATGCGTTCCAATTTTTACTCTGGAATATTTCCTGTAGTTTATCTATCATATCACTTTTCTCTTGTTACAGGCACATTGAGGGTTGCTCACTTGCCGGACCCATACCTTCCAACATATCTGCCTTGAGAAGATTAAGCGATTTGTATGAAAATTTAATTCTTCATTTTCGCTTGTCATGGAAAATGAATATGTTGACTAACTGTTTTTCTCTTTAATATTTAGGAGGATAACTGATCTGAGAGGTAGAGGCTCATCCTTCCCATCATTGGGTTATTTGAAATCAATGAGGACCCTGTAAGCTCAATGGCTCACATATTTTCTCTTTCTTTTGTAACTGTTTCAAAAGTAGCTATAATTTATTTTGACTTGGAATTATAATGCACGATACTGCGGAGTTGCTTGATTAAAGGAGAGATCCCTAACTACATTGGGAATATGAAAAGGCTGAAAATATTGTAAACAATCCAAAAAAATGACTTTCACGTGTTCAAATAGTTGATTTATTTTTCTGGAATCTTTGGTTTCTTTGGTTGAGATATGAAAAAGATTAAAAATTATTTACGATTACTGTAGAGACTTGAGTTTCAATGACTTGACGGGGAAGATACCTGCCTCTTTTGACCAACTGGACAAAGTTGACTTCATGTAAGTGGATAGAGAATGGGTGAAATGTCTTGTTCAAAATTCAAACATCTCATTCTCATTTTAAATAAAACAAAATTACCTTGTTGATGTAGGTATCTTACTGGGAACAAGCTAACAGGGACTATACCTAGCTGGGTTCTTGAAAGAAATACAAATGTGTATGTTGACTAATTATATTTTGCTCTTCTCTATATTATCTTAACATTTTCTTCAATGACCACAGTGTATAAATCAGTTAGAACTAAATTTTACCTTTGTTCTGAGCTGCTTGCAGTTGAATTTCTTTTTAAGATGTTCTTTAGACACGTAATGCTATTGATGATATAAACAAGTTTCTATATATTTTGTTGCCAGTGATATTTCTAACAATAACTTTAGCTGGGAGAGCTCAAGTCCAGTTGAATGTCCAAGAGGGAGTGTGTGAGTTTCACTTATGCTTTGATCTCTCTTTATCCTGAATTGTTCATAACTCCATAGAAGTTACAAGTTTTCTGTTAATTTTTCCAGAAATTTAGTGGAGAGCTACTCTTCTTCAGTAAATAAACAGTAAGGCTTCTTTCCTTGGAATCTGAACCCTCACCCTTTATTATTAGAGGAATTCTCGACAAACTATATATTCTTTAATAGTAGTTTTGAATTTTATTTTCAAGACATTATCTCAAATTTCACTTCTTGTTGCAGAAAAAATGTTCATGCGTGCTTGAAAAAGAACTTTCCATGCTCTGATTCGGACAGCCAGTGTAAGCATATAACTATACAATATGGTTTTCAGGTAGCTTTATCTGTGAGGTTGCAAACTTCTAGTATACAAGTAGAAGTATGGTGCAAATGGAAGCAAAGTTCCAACGAAAATTATTTTTAAAAATTTTAGTGATTTGTATTTGAATTTATTATTTATGAAGATTTCTTTCTGTCAATCCTGGTTCACTTTGTTTTTCCCCCCAATAGACTACTCCTTGCACATTAACTGTGGTGGTAAGGAAGAAAATATCAGTGGTACAATTTATGAAGGGGACATAGAACAAAGAGGAGCCTCAATGTTTTACTATGGCCGGAATTGGGCTCTCAGCAGCACGGGGAACTTCATGGACAACGATATTGAATCTGATCCCTATACTATGACCAACACTTCTAAACTTATCAATGTTTCTGCTCCCGGTTCAGAACTATACAAGACAGCTCGTTTATATCCCCTTTCTCTCACATACTATGGACTCTGTCTAATGAATGGAAACTACACTGTTAAGCTCCACTTCGCAGAGATTGTGTTTATCAATGATAGATCATTTTACAGTCTTGGGAGGCGCGTGTTTGATGTCTACATCCAGGTATCTGCATTCTACATGATTTACTAATGTCAAATAATTGAAAGGTCAAGGTGGAAACCTTGAAAGTTTTCAATCACGAGCGTTGGGCATTAAAAAGTTTCTCTAAGTTTAATGGTACCTCAAAAATGTTAAAAATGGAGTAATATTGGACCTCTAATGGTCAATTTTAGTTTTTTTAATGGTCAAGACAAATTTGCTCCATTTTTAACATTTTTAGGGCAATATTAATAGACAAAAAACTTCTGGATACCCAGTTATTCTAAGTCAAAACTTATAAGGAAAATTTACAACTTGACCCATAATTGAATTCCACAATAATTGCGTATTGATGGAGATGGAATGTATTCAATGAAGGGGAAGTTGGTCCTAAAGGACTTCAATATTGAGGAAGAAGCTGGTGGTACTGGAAAACCGATTGTGAAGAGATTTAATGCCACTGTCACGCAACATTCTTTGAAGATTCACTTTTACTATGCTGGAAAGGGGACGACTGGCATACCCACAAGAGGAAATTATGGACCTCTGATATCCGCCATATCAGTAGATCCCAGTAAGTAGTTACTGAATTTAGATTGAAGTTACTGAATTTATTATGCTGTAAATAGACAATAATTGTTAAAAAGAACTGTTATATCAATATGTATCCAGACTTCAAACTAGCCATGGATTGACTGAAGAGAGCGTTTATGACAAATGTATGTATGTTTCTTACTAAAATGACATCAAATGTTCAATTTTTTCCCATGGGTTCTTGCAAGGTTGGGTCCTACTTCCAAAAATACCTTTGACCTTAATTAACTAACATGTAGATAGTTAATGCTAAGAAATCACAGAGAAGGAAAGCGGAAGACAGGACAACTATATGAAAGTGAAAAGAAATATAATAAAAATTTGAAGATGAGTATAAAATTTACCCCTAATATCCTTGCTCTTGCTTACAGTTTGCTATTTCTTTGGTTTCCCAAACTGCTAGGCAAATGACAGATCATATGCATCATCTCCCAGCATTATAACTTGAATTGAATGATAATCTTTGCCATCCATTTGAGCTGGGGTCTTAATCCTGCTGGGTCTTGTAACTGCAAGATTCAGACAAGTAACAGAGTAAAGAAACTCAATAAAATGTATGCATAAGAAAATTCAAATGTGTAGGCAAAAGGAAAATATTGGATTTTATGCTTTTGCTTCCCATGAAAGTTAGGAGTGCTTCTTTTGCGCAGATTTTAAACCTCCATCACCAGGGTCTGGAAAGAGAATGTTTATTGCAGTGGCAGTTGCTACTTCAGCTGCTCTTGTGCTTCTTGTTCTGATACTCCTAGGTATCATGAGGTGGAAGGGCTGGTTAAGTGGCCAAGACTCTGTGTATAAAGGTGCGTGATATATCACTGCCGAAGCGTAATCAATAACACCCTTATTCATTTGGCTCTTTTTCCCCTTTAAAAAAAAATATGGATCCGGTACTCCTAAGTAATCTGGGTTCTAGTTGGACCAGTTCTCAATTGAGAATTTGAGATAACCTCTCCCTATGTAACTTTTCTATTAACAAGGCTCAAACTTGAAATCTTGCTAAACCAAGCTGTCGTTGGTTGCATTGCCATATTTCAAGTTTACTTTTTCATAGTAAATGGAATTCAGATTAAAGTTCATTTGCACTTCATTCTGATCTAAAATAAGATGGAGTATGTTAGTATACGATGCGGATGAAGTTATAAACTTTCTTTGTTGACCTTCAAATTTGCACTTTTTCCCAGAGCTCAGAGGAATAAACCTGCAGACAGGATTATTCACATTAAGACAAATCAAAACAGCAACCAAAAACTTCGATGCTGCTTACAAAATTGGAGAAGGTGGCTTTGGTTCTGTTTACAAGGTATTTAAATTCTCCTCCTGTGTATATTCTTGATTACCAACTTCGTCTTACAAAATCAAGTTCTGATCTTTCTTGACCAGAAACTAAATGTGCATTACGACTTATCTACATCTCCAGAACTTAAAAAGTTTTTCTGTACAATGAATTCCAATGTGTTCCATGAACTGTAGTCATTAGACCCATCCGAGTTCTATTGATCCTTATTTTTATGTTTAAAACATATATCACTGTTACTGATGCAGGGTGTACTATCCGATGGCACTGTAATTGCAGTGAAGCAACTGTCCTCGAAATCTAAGCAGGGGAACCGCGAGTTTGTGAATGAGATAGGAATGATATCTGGACTTCAGCATCCCAATCTTGTGAAGCTTTGTGGATGTTGTGTGGAAGGGAACCAGTTGATAGTGATTTATGAGTATATGGAAAATAATTGTCTATCACGTGCACTTTTTGGTTGGACCACCTTAACCATCACTTGCTACCTGAATTAACATTTGGTCAAGTCCAATGATTAATCATCCTTCTCCCAATCACATTTTATGCAGGAAAAGATCCAGCCTGCAAAGCTAAACTAGACTGGACGACCAGGAAGAAAATTTGCCTCGGTATAGCCAGAGCTTTGGCTTATCTGCATGAAGAGTCCAGAATAAAAATCATACACAGGGATATAAAGACTAGTAATGTGTTGCTAGATAAAGATTTTAATGCTAAGGTTTCAGATTTTGGTTTGGCAAAGCTTAATGAAGATGATATTACCCATATCAGCACTAGAGTTGCCGGAACCATGTAAGTTCATCTCATATTGATATATATTTTTTGTTTACAGGTCAATTATCATATGCAATTTGGTGTGATATTCACCCCTGGTTAAAAGACTTAGGTCACCATGAGTTCATCCGATACCAATTATCACAATTTCCACCTACTCTCTTTCAATTGTATTATCACAATTTATGCTTATAAATTTTCATTGATATTATTTTGCAGTGGTTATATAGCTCCTGAATATGCAATACGTGGCTATTTAACTGATAAAGCAGATGTTTACAGCTTTGGGGTTGTAATTTTGGAAACCATAAGTGGAAAGAGCAATACAAATTACCTACCCAGTGAAGAATACGTTTACCTTCTTGATAGGGTAAATCACAATTTATTTGAAACTTCTTTTCGTGTTCCTCCCTTACAGCTTTCTGATCTTTAGAAGTTTCTTTCTGTACATGGAAAACATAGTCTATCATGGATTCTAGTTATGACTTACTGACATTACTGCTCATAGTACAATACTAGAACTATTTATAGTTACAATGGAAATTCATCTTCTTTACTCGGACTTATGCCTATTTCAACACGTCATACAGCTAGTTTCAACGTTCATCCCTCAAATCAATCCCCTTGTTAGTGAAATTCAAACTTAGTTAACAAATTCAGTAATATGCCACTTTTTACGGATACCATTAATTAACAGAAGCACAAGTTTCAATGAATTTTGAAATGTTAGGGATCAAAATGAAAATAAAAAGTTTACCAAGTTCAACTTGAAAATTAGACTGTTTATCGAGGATTAAATGAAAATTTCAGTTGAAACTAGAATTTTGTTAGATGGTTAAATTGATTTTGCTTGCGATATTTTTTTTCCTTTTCCGGTTTAGTTTCAGATTAAAACATAATTCCTATTGCCAAATTGCATCAAAATTTAAATGTGACATCTTTTGTATCAAACAATAGTCCCTGTCCTTAAAACTCAAAGCTTCTTTCAGGCCTATGTTCTGCAAGAGAGAGGAAATCTATTGGAGCTGGTTGATCCAGATTTAGGATCACTCTATTCAACTGAGGAAGCCATGTTTATGCTAAATGTGGCTCTCTTGTGTACCAATGCATCCCCGACACTTAGGCCAAAAATGTCCCAAGTTGTGAGCATGCTTGAAGGCCAAACAGATATTCAGGATTTGCTTTCTGACCCAGGATACTCTGCACTGCAAGTAGTTCCAACACAGGTCCATAAGGAATCACTTCTGGCAGAACCAAGATACTGATTCCTCTTGTTCACACACTGGCACAGAAGATAGCTACCATCTTGTACAAGTTAACCCTGATGATAGATCAGATAAGTGAAAGGGAGTCAAAAAATTTCATTTGTATAGTGACCATAACGATGATCCTTGATGTGTTTTTTTGGTGATAGTTTGTAACCATTTAATCCTTCCAAAAAAAACAAAAAATGGGAGGATATTAGAAATGTCTAGGTTTCTCTCAACAATGCCCCAACAGGGCATAGGATTGTCCTCGTTGGATAATTAGGCTACCTTGTTATTTACATATTAACAAACAAGTGAAAGTTGTCTATGAAAAATTGCAACTTCAATATGTTCATTGAATGAATGATGTATCTTATAGTTTGGATAAGTAAATAGTATTATTTTATATTTATGAAATCATATTATTAGTGGCCAGCCGCACCTCGAACAGAATTCCAGTAGAGAATATTTTGTTCATGAAAAAAAAAATGTACCCAATACACATTCCATCATTTTTCTAGATTTTTGACCTAAATGCTTCTTTTGTTTTTCTTTTACTGATTTATTAATACCGATAACATTTCCTGGATACACAAACAATACAAAGATAGAGAAGAGATCATCACTGACCAAAAGAAAAAACAAGGGGTAAAACTGAGACTCTTTACTGACAAACAGTTAGGAGTTCAATATAAAACATAGGAGTTGAATACAAAACAACGCAAAACTCACGGATATGCTTGAACATTTGCCAGAGATGTACACAGTACATGTATGTATAGGTTAAATGGAATGTTCATTGGTGTAGCATCAAAGTCTTCTTCTGTACAGAAATCAGGAAACTTCTGTGGCCTTAGGGCATGTGACTGCAGCTTTTTGAATTTCTGAGTGGTCATAAAGTGCATTTTTTTTTCCTGTACGTAGTGGTTGCATTTTGTCCCAGTAATAATGAAGTGCACATCTATAAATTGTTTGAAGACAAAAGGGAAAAGGTGCAATCCCTTCAAAAGGTGCTGTGTTTTTAGCTTTTCTTCTCCTCAATTGCAATGAACTCATCAAAGCAAATTCACTGGATATGTAATCCTTAATTTTGAAGTAAATTCATTGATCATTTTCACAGCATGACCAAATAATTTCTGGGATAGACTGGAGCACAATAACAAACAGAATAGTGACCGCATCCCATGATTGCAATTCGTGATTGCCCACATGGTTTAATTTTTGAAACGTTGGATAATTTATTCTTGGTGAATTTTTCAATGTAAAGAAGCTTAAGCTTTGGGTTGGTAAATTCGTTCACAGTATAAACATATGCTAAAATAAAATCATTATATCCTCTATATATATATGTTTGGAACCTTGAAGGATCAGAATGGGTGCCAACTACTCTTGTTATTCTCAGGCTAAACCGTGCTGCTCTATGTGTTCAGTGGAGTCGAAAAGGTAGGAAGCACTGTTGCATGTTATTTGGAAGATATGCAGGTGTTATATAGGGGTGGGAATAGGCCAGGCCCCTATCAGGTGGCATACAGCCTAGCTTGTTTATTAAAAATGTCAGGTTAAAACCTATTTAAAGGTCTAATTGTAGAAATAGGCTATGCCTATTTTTTTGAAATCTGACCTGTAAGCCTTCAAACTGGCCTATTTATATAAAATGAATATAATTTCTTTATATAATGTAAAAAAAACTTTTTGGATTTTTTTATCCTTTTTTATATTAAAAATATACATATAATAAGTATAATATATTTAAAACTTACATTGAAACCTATTTAAAGGTGTATAATAGTAGGTCAAAAGCCTAATTTGAGGCTTTTTAATGGTTTACATTATATGTAGACCTCTAAAACGGCTTCAGCCCTTATCAGGCTTTCAAAGACTCAGGCCTGAACTTAAATAAAAGCCTACATGCAAGCTCAGGCTCAGGTTCAGGCTCAATATCTTCATTACAGACTTATGCCTATTTAATCAAAGCCGGCCTGACCATTTCTATGACTAGTGTTATACCATGAACCATCTCTGGTAAAATCTGTTGCTTTGTCGTCAAAAAAGATCTGGTTGTCTTAACGTTTTCTATATTATGTAATTTGAGTAGAAATAACTGCATCTTTAGCCGAATGTGATAGGCAAAGTGAGAATATTCTGTTTTTGGAGGCACATCTACATTACTGAATATTTGTTATATGAGAACATCAACAATAACTGCCGTCTTATTATTATTTTTGTAAGGCTAAAGTATGCTTTTAGTCCTTTATGTTTGCGTCAGGTTTCACTTTAGTCCTTTAAGTTTAAAAAGTACACTTTTAGTCCTTCAAACTTAATGCTGTTAATTTCTCTTAACGGAAATCGCTGACCCATGAAACTTAATGCTATTATTTTAAATCTTTTTTATGTTACACAACTTAAAATATTAAATTTATTATATTATTGAATTAAAATTAAAATTTAAGCATGTTTTGTCAACGTTTTATTGCACAGACATCAATTAAATTTGATGAGTCAGCAATTTCCGTTAAAAAAAACTAACGGCGTTAAGTTTGAGGGACTGAAAGTGTACTTTGTAAACTTAAAGAACTAAAATGAAACCTGACATAAATATAAAGGACTAAAAGTATACTTTAACCTTTTTTGTAAAAAGAGTCTAATTGATATTATTTTATCACTGTATTTAACTTATTCTCAGTGTTCTTACTTCTTATGGTGACTAAGTTTACCTTGATGATTGCACTTTTCTTGGCCTTCTGTGTCTATATATCCCCATTCTCATGGTTTTATATTCCTCATATATGCATATGAAACTTTTTGCATGGCCTGTAAATTTAACTGGTGTTACTTATATCTTTTGTATCTAGTGCCATTTTATATTATATCACTAGCTGGTTCAGTAATTTTTATAATATTTTAGTCAATTATTTTGTAATATCAAAATACACTGTTGATCAAGGATTTCCCTTATTGAAAATTCATAATTTAGTACATTTAATAAATTCTGTACTAGTAGAAAACAAAAATTATGTTCCAACAGGCTGCATTTTTACAACCCGCCAATTTTTTTAAAATTTTTTTCCTTTTTTTACTCAATCTTTTATAAGATTGTATAATCATTATTATCTTCTCACTATTAAATTTTTAATAATAACTTTTTTCAAGTGTTCCAAAAGGCTTAAGATTAATGTTTTGTTATAATTTTGAATATAATATTATAGAAAGTTGATATGAAAAATAAAATATTTTATACTGTTTTTGAATCTATTAGGTATTATCTATCATAAAAATAGAGTTTAATATTAATTTTTATTTATAAAAAATATTGAAATAAAAAAAGTAAGAAAATAAAATATATATTTAAAAAAAGGTTTTGCTTGCCCTTGCTGACCAAGTATTGGTGGGCTAGCGGATTGGGCCAGTGAATCCAACCCGTATTACCACCCTTAGTTTCTATGTTAAAAGTATTGTTAAACAGTGAGAAAAAATTATTGAATGTACGCTCTCCCAAAAGGTACAATTTCAGCACGAAAAGCAACGTGGTTCCAACAGAGAATGGATGCTACTGGTTATGATGCTTTGATTCCCTCCTCCGCTGAGGATGACGATCTTCTTGCAAGAAGCTCAAAGAAAATCAAGAATGGCAAGGATGGTGAGAATGAAGGTAATCAGCAGGAGTTTTAGCCTAAGCTAGGTGAGAAATACATGCAGAAGCAGCTGATGGTAATGACCTTCACTGAGAAACTGAAAGGCACTGCGTCTCATAGTAAGCATTCGGAAGATGAGATGGACGCTACTGGTGATGGGATATCTGAGGACTCAATATCTGTAGAATCCCTTAAAGAAAAAGAGAGTGTAAAGGAGGGAACAAAGTGTAACGTTACTGAGAACCCATACAAGAACTTTCCAACGTTCCATTTTTCTCCTAAGATACAAAAGCGTTTATACAATGCATGGGGTAGGGCAGTTATAGTTAAGCTTCTTGATAGGAGTATTGGTTTTAAGGCTTTGGAGTCGAGTTTACAAAGTATGTGGGTCGGAGAGGGGTGCTAAGCTTGATAAATATTGGATATGGTTACTTTGTTGTCAAGCTATCTAATAGGGATGATTATATTCATGCCTTAACAGGAGGACCATGGATGATATATTACCATTATATCACAGTGCAGCCATAGGAGCCAAGGTTTCGTCCAGAAAAAGCAAATATCGAAAAGGTAGCGGTATGGATTAGAGTTCCCAAGCTACCTCTAGAATATTACGATGAGAAGGTGCTAACCAATATTAAGGTTGACATGAATACGTCCCATCAGCTGAGAGGTCATTTCGCAAGGGTATGTGTGGTGGTGGAGCTTGGAACTTAGCTCATGTCAGGATTTTCTTTGGATGGAGAAGACTACTATCTAGAGTACGAGGGATTGCATCTTCTGTGTACAAGTTGTAGGGTTTACGGCCATCGGAGTGAAGTTTTCCTTGAGAGGAATATGAAGGAGAAGCAGAATGAAAGAGCTAGCCAAAGGAGAGAGGAATTGAATGGGCATGGCGGGCATAGTAAAGAGTCGAATGATGATCAATGGAGGGTGGTGCAAAAGCCTCACCGGTAGAGGAGGAATAAGGACAGGCAAGGTGAGGTATCCCGGACAACAAGAATGGGTTCAAGGTTCAATGTGTTGGTGACTCCACAGAAAGGTAATCAGGAATTAGGGGAGAATAATGATGAGATTAGGGGGAGACGATCACATTGGATCAGGGGTCGAGATCGCAGGCAAGAAGGAGTATTGCAGTGAAGAGCACTAGAAGTACCATCAAGGACGTTAGTGTGAAGGCAAGTGTCAAACTGGCAAAGCAGACAGAGGTAGTGGAACAAGGGGCACAAAAAGTATTGGAGCACGCACACAATGGTCACAGATGTATCGAAAAAAGGATGAGGGACAAGGTGGGTCTGGATCAGAGTGATAGCAGAGGTGTTTTAATGTTAACCATAGTAAAGGTATAGACCATTGTAATAATGGGGCTATGGACTGTGAAGACGGTCGAAACAACTGTGGGCCTAGCAGAATTGGGCCTCTAAATATGCATATTGATCCTGGTGATCATAGTTTAGAAGAAATGGGCCGAATTCAAAGTGGGAAAGGACTGGTATATTCTGAAGACTACCAAGGCCCATCTATAGCGAAGCATGGGGTGAGTAACCAAGAAGGCGGGGACACGATTGTGCCAGAAACCCAGATGTCTGTCGACGTCTAGGAGGAGACATGTTTATACTTTCATAGGTTTTTATGGATAAAGTGCTTTATTGGAATACACATGGCTCTTGTGGAAGATGCCTCATAAGAAATTTGAAAGGAGTAATGAATGGGATTAGACCTATGATGGTGATACTTGCTAATACAAGATGTGAGAGTGAAGCACGGCTAAAGGGTGTTCTTTCACTGGGGTATGACAATATGTAGATTATTCCCAGTGTTGGAAGATCGGGAGGACTCATGTTAGCTTGGATGTCAAAATGTGTTAGTGTTTCCGTTCTTGAGGAAGGAAGGCAGTTCATGCATCTTCAATGTATATTAGATGGTCGTTATGGTTTTCTGCTTACCCCAGTGTACGTCTTACCTCACTCAAATTTCAAGCAGATTCTCTGGGATAAGCTAAAGCTACTCTCAGTTGGAGTTGTGAAGCCGTGGTTGGTAATAGGGGACTTTAATGACATTCTGAGTGCTGATGAACGCATTGGAGGAGCAGCTGTTAACAATACAAGAATGGCCAGGTTTGCAGAAAATATAGCAGCATTTGGTTTATCAGACCCTGGGGCAACTAGCCCTAGATTCACATAGAAAGGACATGCTCTAGTGGGATGTTCACGTTTATATGAACGCTTGGACAGAGTTTTAGTGAATGCATGTCTCCTTACAGAATTTGCAAACTGCTATGTAAGGGTGCTGCCTCGAACTAGCTTTTCGGATCATCATCCTATTATGTTGGGGCTGGGTCTCAAAGGTAATAATAGGAGTAGAAGGAATCCTTTCTGTTTTGAGGCTATGTGGCTCAAACATGACAATTTTCTTGGTTTTTTAAAGGATGTCTGGTCTCAAGATAGTGAGTTAATCACGAACCTTCAAAGTTTTAAGGAGGTTATTCCGTCTTGGAACAGGGATGTGTTTGGTTTTGTGGAGAAAAGGATTAGAGGATTGTTGGCAAGGCTTAATGGAATTCAAAGAGCAAGAGCTTATCCCTACTCTAATTTCTTAAGACAGTTTGAGGTGAATCTTCAGAAGGAATTGGATGATGTAATGAGAATGGAGGAAATAAAATGGTTCCAGAACTCAAGATCTGAGTGGGTCGCCAAAGGGGATAGGAACACTAGATACTATCATCTTAAAACAAAAATGAAAAGGAGGGTTAATAGAATTATGGCCTTGAAAAATGACAATGGAAGATGGATAGAGGATGCTGAATAGTTAAAGGGTTTAGTGAAAAATTATTTCAAAGGCTTGTTTCAATTACAGGAGCTACCTTCGGATAGTCTCCAAACAAGATCTCACTTTTCTCAGCGATCTAGTGACAATATGATTGGTTTGGGGGATGTCCCAACAGATAAGGAAATACAAAGAGTTGTTTTTACAATGGGACCCTATAAGGCTCCAGGACCGGATGGATTTTCACCTATATTCTATCAAGTGAACTGGGAGATTGTTGGGAAGTCCTTTTGTGACTTTGTCAAAGGTTTCTTTGAGGGGGTGCCATTAGATGAGGAGGTTAATAAAACCCACATTACTTTTATCCCCAAAAGGGAACAACCACAGAAGGTGGAGCATTTCAGGCCAATATCTCTTTGTTATGTTCATTACAAATGCATTACCAAGATCATGGCACAGAGGATGAAGGGGATTATGGATGATCTAATTTCTCCCTACCAGATTGGCTTTGTTCCAGGAAGGCACATACAGGATAATATTGTTGTGGGCCAGGAAATATTACACTCTATGAATAAGGCCAAAGGGAAGAGAGGCTTCATGGCTCTCAAAATCGATCTTGAGAAGGCTTATGATAGGTTAAAGTGGTCTTTTGTGCAACAAGTGCTTATGGAGGCGGGGATGGATAATCATTTTATTCATTGTGTCATGCAGTGTATAACAACAGCTAAGTATGATGTTTTATGGCAGGGGGAGAGTACTGAGTTTTTTGCCCCAAAAAGAGGCCTCCGATAAGGAGACCCCATCTCACCATTTTTATTTGTCATGTGCATGGACAGGTTATCCCATGTCATCAATGATGCGGTGGAAGATGGAAAATGAAAGCCTATAAGGATCACAAGGAGAGGCCCAGAGGTGTCTCATCTAATTTTTACGGATGATCTGTTGTTATTTGGGGAGGCAACAATGACTCAGGCCAGGTGTATGATGCAATGCCTTAACAGGTTTTGTCAAGCTTCTGGAGGCAAGGTCAGTTATGATAAGTCCAAATTTTTTTCTCTCGCAATGTTCCAGCTGCCAAGAGGAGGGAGATTGCGGGAATAACAAGTATGAAAATTTATGGCTAGATTGGCACCTATTTGGGATTTTCTCTCACAAAGATTAGAAAACCTTCTCAGACTTTTAGGTACATAGTTCAGAAGGTAAATGCAAAACTAACAGCATGGAAGGCGAATTCTCTCTCATTAGCAGGAAGGATAACTCTAGCTAGATCTGTCCTCAATACAATTTCGCTTTATCCTATGCAAGTTGCGAAGATTCCAGTGAATATTTGTAATGAAGTGGAGAGAATCTAAAGGAATTTTATTTGGGGAAGCACTGGAAGGAGTAAAGGCAATCATCCTATTAGATGGGAAAGTATTACGACACCAAAGAGTATGGGAGGACTGGGGTTCAAGAAACTTTCTGTAATGAATAGAGCCTTTGGGACTAAGTTAGCATGGAATGTAGTGAAGGGAGCAAAAGGATTATGGGTTGAGGTTTTGAGTTCAAAGTATATGTTTCATAGTGAACATGAGCTCTTAAATGTTCATTTTGCAGGCTCTAGACTATGGAAATTCATATGTCGACATAAGGAATTGGTTGTGGAAGGCTCAAGGTGGCATGTATGAAATGGTGACTCTGTCTGTTTTTTTTTAAGGACAAGTGGTTGTTTGGAGACAATAAGATTTTTGATACGTGCATCAGACCTCTGTCAACAGATAAGGACAATAGTAAAGTTTCTGAATGGGTGATAGGTGGGGTTTGGGACTTGCACCGCCTAGCTATAGTTGTCAAGGGGGCGTGATGAGGCGTCTATGTAATGCATTGCCACCCCACACAGAAGCAGGGCATTATGTTATGTGTTGGAATGAAACAAATAATGGTCAATTTCCTGTTAGAAGTGCTTATAGTATGATTGAAAAGTTCCATAATAATCATGATAGTGATGTTTATAGAGCCATATGGAGGTGGAGAGGGGCTGAAAGGATAAGGGTGTTTTTGCGGATTGCTACCAATAACAAGCTTCCTACGAATACTTGGAGAAGTCGCTCGTCTGCAGTTTCTTCGGTTTGTGATTTATGTGGAGTTTATAAAGAGGATGTCATGCATATACTAAGGGACTGCGCATATGCTAGTGAAATGTGGAAGAAGCTGATAAACTCAAGGTTTACTTCTTCCTTCTTTTCGGCTTCCTTGAGAGATTGGATAGCTTTAAACATGAAGAGACAGCTGGGGAAGGACAGTACTGAAGATTGGGACCTGATCTGGGGTGTAGCTATGTGGTTACTATGGAGATGGCGTAACAACTTCATATTTTGTACTAATTTCATCAAGCCTGTGCACCCAGAGGTGGTGTTTAAATGAGTCTGGAAGTCTTATGTCCAGCACTGCAAGACTGGGCCAAGCACTGTGCCTAATATGGTGGTTAGGCAGTCAACTTGGGTTCTTCCACCGGCCGGTAGGGTGGGTAAAGGTAAATGTGGACGGAGCAGTCACAAGGAGAACCCTCAACTCTGGATGTGGTGGGGCTATAAGGGATCACCAGGAATCTTGGATAGTGGGCTTCACACACACGCTTGGACAATGCACTGTATTTGAGGTAGAGGAATAGGCTATGTTTAAGGGGTTATCATTGGCATGGGATCTTGGATTCAAGAAGGTCATGGTGGAATCTGATGCGAAGAGACTTGTTGATCAGTTACGGTCAAATGGAGATGCAAATTCCTGCATCCTAGTCTCTTGGTAAATCAGACAGATGATGAGAAGGGATTGGGAGCTAGTACCAGCTAATATTCCTAGGGAGCAGAATAGCCTTGCGGACACTTTAGCAAAGATGGGTATCAGCAAGTCAGCTGTGATGAGTTCTCCTCCAGCAAGCATGAGGAGTCTGTGCTTCAATTCGTCATTGGGAGTTAACTCCCCTTTAGTTTAATTTTACTTTTCTGTTGGGTTTAGCCCTCTCTTGTAGCCAAAAAAAAAAAAAGTATTGTTAAACATTAAACATTTTTTATATCCATACTCAAATTTTTGTTTAAAAAGAGTAGTGAAAAAATAAAAATTAATATGACATTGGAATTTGATATAATTGGTAGGTGTATTATTGAAAATTATTTGAATTTTATGACTTATTTAATTATCTTAATTGTCTTAATTGTGTTTATTAACATGTATGAATCAATTAAAAGTGACTTACAATAGAGATAAGAGTATAATATATGCTGATTAATTGTAATGGATTTATTGCAATTTCACAATACTCCAAATATCTCAATGAGTGAAATAAGCATGATTTAAATTTAAACACGTTAAATTTTATCATGTCCTTATGATATCGGATGGTAAATAAAATATAAATTTAATTTACAGATATAATTTAGATTTAAAGTTAAACATATTAAATCAAAACATATAGATAATAAATTAGATATACTTTTGATCATCTAAATTTAAGTGTATTTAATTTTATCCCTAAATATTGTTAAAAGATCAAATTACCCATTATAATTAAAAATAAAAAATTGAACGTAATTCCTCTACCCTTTTTTGGATCCATATTTTTTTTATTTATATATTGAATTATTGGGTTTTCAACTTTTGATTGACTTTCGTAAATTCTAACAATTTTTCTTTTAACTTTTATGTAGCATGGAACCCATACATATGTAATGATTAAATGCATAAACACCCACAATGTCATCAATAAAATTGATTTGAGGCAAAACAAAATCATTTGTTCCTTCGTGATATTAAGCTCGTTTGGAAATGTGGTAGAGAAGTACTTTTACGTAAACTGAGATAAATATGTGAAGGAGATTATCTCGTTTTGTAGAAAAACACTATTGAACGTGCGTTTGATTTTTAAAAACGTTGTTCCAAACAATTCCACTATTTAAATCCTTTACTCTCAAAGGAAACATCCTAGAAGTGTCTAAAATCATAATTTGATTACAATAATGAATAGTGATTTATTAAATTTTATATTGCCACTGTGACATGATAGTTAGGGAGAAAATGATGAGAATTCAATGATCTAATTCACCTTCAACTTTTTAACTATAAAACATATTTTGATCTTTTAACAATATTAAAAAAATCTTTAATAAGATCAATACATCTATTTAGATATTTGTTAATATTGAAGGTTTAAATTTGAATTTTGACGTTTCAACTTGATTCAATTGACATTCTCCTATTTCAAAAAAATTGACATTCTCCTATTATTTTAAATATTATTTGCTTAAATAAAATTAATTAAAAACACATATAGTCGACCAAATATCAAAAGATAATTTTATCAATCAGCAGAAATTCAATAGCATAATTTCCGTTGACTTTACTCTCATTATTAGTAATACATTAACATAAAATGTCGTTGAATATATTTTGATTCAAAAGAATTTATTAAAAAGTAACTTAATATTTACGTGTTATGGATACATCAAGGAAGAAAAAGTATCATTTGTTATGGATATAATATTATATAGTATCTATATCTTCCATTATCTTTTATATCCCTCTATCATAGATTTGTCCTATAAAAAGTCTATATATAGAAAGCATCTATGCACCTTAAAACAATTAATTATCTCTTGATCACCAATTCTCTGCCGTGGCATATTTTAAAGCCTTCAAGGAAGGTATGATATTGCTTTGATTACATTCATCGTTGCCTTTCTCATGCTCTGATCGCTATCATAGATTCTGAGTACGTATAATTCTTCGTCTTCCTTATAATCAGTCAATGCACGTCGCTTAGTCTGACTCTCCCTTCTTCTTTCTCATTTTGATCTCTCGAGATTTCGCTTTCCGAAGTTTATGGAATGTCTGGTTTCCCGCTAATTTCTTGATACGTAGCCGATATTTGTGATTATTAATTACCCGCGATTTTATTACGCCAGTATTTATTTACTCTTTCTGTACTGACGTTTAGCTTTTAAATTTGATATAATGGGGTCGGCTCGAAATCGCAGTGAGCCAACCAAGTTTACGGGCTGGTCTTCGTTACGATCTCAGCAGAAGTTCTTTGTGGGGTAAGATGGCGCCACCATCACTGTTTGATCTCTGTGCTAAGAAATTGAAGGACATGGAAGGGTTTACTAAAGTAAGATTGGCTTTAAATAAATGCCACAAGTTGATTGGGAACAGTTTGCATGGATTGTTTATTCTAATAAGGTTTTGCAGGGAAGAGAGGTGACGGATGAACATTGGGAGAAACTGTATGAAAAGAAGTTCTGTGGGGGCGAGAAGGTGCCACCATCACTGGTTGATCTCTGCATCAAGAATTTGAAGAACATGAAAGTGTCCACTAAAGTAAGATGGACTTTAAATAAAGTGGTGCATTGCTATTTCCTAACGTGTACCTCCCAAACCTCTGGTCGCCTGTACCATCGGACATTGGTTCTGCGTTTTTAAGATTTAATTAAGCTGCAGTTTTTATATGATAATTTTACCGTCGAGAATCTGTTGCAGATTGTGGAGCTGGCAAAAACGGATCAAATTCAACTACCAGGAAAGAGAGACTCCCCAAAGAGGTATATTTCTCTTTCCTTTGTTTATTTACTTCTTTCTTTCTTTTCTTTTTGTTCTTGACCTGAAACTTCCCAGTATGTTGATGAGCTAAGTCCAACCTAAATTGGCAGATTGATAAGGAAAATGAATTCTACTTGAAAAATACCAAGATGATAGGGTTTAGGCACCGAAAGAAATAGATAGTTGGAACATATGTATTTATGTTTAACATGAGACCTTGAGATTTTGTGGATATGAAAGAACTAAAAGCCTGCAACTCTTGGTTGAGAATCACAGCCGTGGCAGAAAACTGGGAGAGAAAACATTAGATTACGTTTATTTAGGGAAATAGAGGGTATGGCGTTTTCTTTGTCAGGAATGTTCTGGAAGCAAAGTTAGATCTGTTTCTCTCTTGGATTTCATCCATATTACCCCCCATGTATGTTGAGAAAATGCTTCTCTATTCTAGGGTTTATCGTTTCTACTGTGCATTTGGTTTGAAGGAATACTAGGAAAGATCTGTGTTCTAATTTTTCATCGTATTCAAACATGGGTTTGATTCACACTCCATGTTCTGAGAAATATTTACCATCCAAACGTTTGTATTCAGCTACAAAGTTTATTTTGTATGCTACAGGAAGTTCCATTTTTTATTAATGGGAGTTCTGAAGCTTGCATGTCCTACTTGATTTTGACTTAAGAGTATTTTAAACTGTTTAGTCCATCCCTAGGTGAAAAAACAACTTGTAGTTACGTGAAGAACAATTCTGTTTAGAATTCATCAAACACAGTAAAATACTAAGAATAAAATTGAATTTCCGTAAGCAAGCATGTAGCTGTTTTCTTATTATATTGGCCAATGGCAGTTATAAATATCTGGCCCGTATAAATAATGTGCTCTAAGATTTTCTTGTTGAAGCTTATATGCTGTACTGGATTTTGGCTTCAAGTTTTGTAATTGTTTTTAACAGTAAAGGAGAAGAAGATGAGGAGGAGGAGGCCAATGAAGAAGCCGATATATTGAAGAGTTGTTAGAGAGATGGGTGGGAGGACGATTGTAATGATATGATGATTATGATTAAACATTATTATTAGCTTCTTGTGTTAAGCCTTTTTGGCTTTTGGAAGGACCTGAAACTTTCATGTTAGGTTCTTAGTATGCTATGCACTTTTTGAATCACGAGTTTTATTTGATTATTATTGTTAAATAATTGTTAATAATATACAAATCATTATATGAAATTATTAAAATTTAAGTATGGTTTGTCATGCAAAGTCACCGTTTAAATTTGGTCGATCAACATTTTCAGCTAATAATATTAATTAATGGTATTAAAAGTTAAGGGACTTAAAGATAAAAATATAGCCTCGAGTTTTTTATCTATATGTTTTGCTTTAATGTGTTAAACTTCAAATCTATATCTATAAATTACCCCTCTCTCGAAACTCATTTATCATGTGAACATTATATATTTAAGAGATAAAATAGATTTAATTTTATATTTAAAATCAAATAACCCTTTGTTAAAATTAGAAATTTAAAACAAGAGGAAGTAACATTCTCAATATGGTAAGGCCTAAGAGGCACCAAGTAAGCAAGCACAAGGCTTACCATTAATGTTTTCAATTAATAAAACGACTTTAACTTTGTTGTTCATCATTATTGAATTACTCATCGTCCGTGGGTTCAACTGACGAAGGTATTGGACACTCTCACCAAAGGGAGAGAGTTCGATACCTGGAAATGTCACTTTGTTGTGGCTCCAGTCGCGGCACTTGGGGAAGCATCCTAACTCTTGGATGCTTAGGTAAACGCCTAAAGGTAATTGACGGCTCGTTCTGGCCAACATTGGTATGACCTAAGAGGAAGGGAGATTTCACCCTGCCCTTAGCTTGTGGGTGAGCCCAACCCCTGCCTAAAATTTATGTATAAAAAAAATCATTATTGAATTAGGTGCACATTAATTATTATTTGAAATAGGAATTTATTGGGAGAATCCTAATTAAAATTAAATTCAGTTGAAATATCAAAATCTGGATTTAGGTCTTCGATTTTAAAAATCTCTAATTAGATCAAAAGGTCCAATTAAAGATTTTCTTAACTATGTTAAAAGACCAAAATACTCCTCTTATAAAAATAAAAATTGAAGGTGAATCTTAAGTAATTATTCTACAATTTTTTTCAATAAATTGGTGATTACTCTAGAAAATTTATATATATATATATATATAGGTAGCTTGGAATGCTATATATATACACAATCATTAAAAACATAAACACGAACAATGCCACTAATAACATTGATTTGAGGTAAACGATTTATTAAATTTAATATTGCCACTATGATAGGAAATTCATTAGTGTAATTCAAAACATAATTTCATTGACCATACTATATTGATATTATAATATCGCTGAATATATTTTGATTCAAATAATTCATTAAAAAATAAATATCCGCTCCTTAATGTTATAATATATAAGAGCATATTCACTACGTATAAAGAAGAGAAATTTATCATCAGTTCCCAAATAAAGGAATTAATGAATAAAAGATCTAAAAAATTAGTAAAATCATCATCAGGTCCCAACAGCAGCTAGTCCATTTGTCATTAACTACCTCACCAGCCATCAATAACAACAGGACCTGCTATAGTTGGAACCTAAAGGTAATTTTACCCATCTTTAGGACCTTTTGTTCTTTAATTAGGTTACTTGGAACTTGATGGTAAGCTTCTCTAAAAAAAAGAGCATATTCACTATCTTGAGAAATTAAAAGGATAAATGAATTCCTTAATTATATATATATGAAATAATCATCATTATATTGTTGAAAAAATATCATTAGATGATATATTATAAATTAGATAAATTAATTTGAAGAAATATAATATATTTATCAACTTAATTTCTAAAAAAATGAACTAGTATTTTTTTTTGGATACAAAATCAAACAGTATTTTGAAATAGAGGAAGAAATGAAGGGGGATTGATTCTTGATCCGGTTCATCTCCCACCCAAGCCCCAACGGCCCACTTTCTCGGGAAATCATTTGGTTTATTCCGGTTCTTGACGAGGATTAACCGCTATATAATGCATGCTTCGCTCGTTGCGTTTCTCATGCTCTGATCGTTCCTTAGAGATTCTGAGGAATCCCACTCTGCATGTAAGTATAATGCTTCCTCTTCCTGTTAGTACACGTCACTAGTCTCATCTTCTTCCTCATTTTGATCCCTGGAAATTTCGCTTTCCGAGATTTATGGAATGTCTGGTTTCCCGCTAATTTCTTGATTACCAGCCGAGATTTCGGCGATGTGGTGCGATTTTATTACGCCAGTATTTATTTTTTTCTGTACGGACTCTTAGTTTTTAAATTTAGTATAATGGAGTCGGCTCGGAATCGCAGTGAACCGTTTACGAGCTGGTCTTCGCTACGGTCTCAGCTAATGCTATATCATTATTATTGATCAGTGCGAGTGCGACTAGAGGACGTAGAGGAAAAGTTCCTTGGAGGTAAGATGGCGCCACCATCACTGGTTGATCTGTGTGCTAAGAAATGGAAGGACATGGAAGGGTCTACTAAAGTAAGATAGACTTTAAATAAATGTGACAAGTATTGTTATGATTGGGAACGGTTTGTCTGGATCGTTTATTTCGATAAGGTTTTGCAGGGAAGCGACTTGAGCACGGTGACGGATAAATATCGGGTGACATCTTCTGAAAAGCGCTTTGGTATAACCGGTGGAGTGATTGAGGAAATGAGAGTAAACAAAGTGCCATTCAAATGGAAGCAGGCGTATGAGGTAATTGCCCCCCCCCCAAACAAAAAAATCTTGACAAAGCTAAGAAATCTTCCTGGAAAGAAAATTTTGTTTTTGGTTTTTTTTTTATTGTTGCGAACGTAGTTTTCCCTTTCCTGACACAAATACGTCTCTATAAGTTACAAACAATTGGGTAATTGAAAGGTGGCCGGTTTTTTTTTTTTGGGAATAGAACTTTGGTTGTTCGCTACCGTAGCTTATGGAACATTTTTTGCAGTATAAAGAGGTGGAGATTAAAGCTCGGGGGATGATGAGGCGACTGGTTCTGGAGGAGGATGAATATGATTGCAAGTTATTTACTACTTTACACATTAACCTAATTACTTTTCACATGCAATAATTTACAACTTAGTCTGTTGGTCTTTAATATACTTATTTGTGAGGGTTTTCTTCCCCTTTACGGCAATTGGAAGGAATTTAAAGTTGTTGGATTTATGCATTTATTAAATGTGCCGAAATTAAGTTCAATGGTACCGTTAGAAATGTAGGGTAAGTGGGAAATACGTTGAGACCTTTTCCCTCCATGTTATGTTTCTAGATCTTAAAGTGATAAGGCGTTGCTAAGGTTATGCCATGACAGGATGTGGTGCCATAGGTTATTTCAGGTGATCGGCTAGATCCTTGGGTTAAGGAAGGTCAGACTTTCAAGTGCTTTATATTTATCAGCACAAGATAAAACTCTTAAGATGATGACAAAAGGATTATCAAGACTTTCTAAATATGTATAATACAAACATGAAAATAAGGATCAAGCCTAAGATAAACTCTTAAAAATAACGACAAAGGGATTGTTAAGACTTCTGAATAGAAGTATTAACAAGCTCCAAGTTTTATCTTGGGTCAAATAGCATTTGGATAGTGTGGCTTAATAGTTGACCTTTTTTTTGTTTTATTTTGAGAATCTTGTGTGTATTAACCAGGAGCAAGTTTTTCTATCTTTCTTTCTTTTTTCCAAATTACTTAACAAGGCTTTGGCAGGTTAAGGATGGTTAAGCTTTATCACGATATGCAAAATATTCTTTGGTCCCTCTGAGTGAAGCAAAATAGTCGGCTTCAAGGGGAAAATCTGTCTTTAGACATGCCATGTGATAGATTTGTATGGGGTTTTAAGCACTTTTTGTTGTCAGCTATCTTTGGTTCAGTTCTGTTTCCTCTAACTTACTTGTTGAGGAAAGATATTTTATCATCATGTACCTCTGTGTTCCTTCTGTACTGCTAATATACTTTTTTTTTTTTGTGTTCTGTTTCCTAATAAAATAATTCACACAACTATGACTATTTTTCCATGCATTGCTATTTCCTAACGTGAACGACCTAAAGCTCTAGTTCCCTGTACCATTAGACATTGGTTCTGTGTTTTTAAGATTTATTTAAGCTGCAGTTTTTATATGATAATTTTATCGTTGAGAATCTGTTGCAGATTGTGGAGCTGGCAACAATGGATCAAATTCATCGACAAGGAAAGAGAGAGACTCTCCAAAGAGGTATATTTCTCTCTTTGCTTCGTTTATTTACTTCTTTCTCTCTTTTCATTTTGTTCTTGACCTGAGATTTCCAAGTATGCCGGCTAAGTCCAACCTGAATTGACAGATAGATAAGCAAATGAATATCACTCGCCGGTATGATAGGGCTTAGGCACTGGAAGAAAAAGATAGTTGGAACATATGTATTCATCTTTAACACGAGACCTTGAGATTTTGTGAAAGAAGTAAAAGCTTGCAACTGTTGGTTTTGAATCACACCCGTGACAGAAAACTGGGAGAGAAAACATTAGATTATGTTTATTTAGGGAAATAGAGGGTATGGCGGTTTTGCTGGCAAAAAAAAGAGAGACGGTATGGCGGTTTCTTTGTCTGGAATGTTCTGGAAGCAAAGTTCGCTCTGATTCTCTCTGGGATTTCATCAATATTACCGCCTGTGGAGAAAATGCTTCTCTATTCTAGGTTTATCATTTCAAGTGTTATATTAAATATGAACGTTTTCCAGTGTTATGGTTCATTTGGTTTGAAGGAATATTTGGAAAGATCCGTGTTCTAATTTTTCACCGTGAAGCTTGCATCCCCTACTTGATTTTGACTTGATGTATTTTAAACTTCTTAGTCCCTAGGTACAAAAGAGCTTACAGTATTGAAGAACAATTCTGTTTAGAATTCATTAAACACAGTAAAATACTAAAATTTGAAATTGAATTTCCGTAAGCACTTACATAACTGTTTTCTTATAAATTCCTGGGCAATATAAATAATGTGTTCTAAGATTTCATATTGAAGTTTATATGCTCTACTGGATTTTGGCTTCAAGTTTTTTAATTCTTTTTTACAGTGGAGAAGAAGATGAGGAAGCCAATGAAGAAGCCGATATTGAAGAGTTTTTAGAGAGAGGGGTGGGAGGAAGAGTTTATGTTAAGGAGGATGATGAAGAAACTGATATTGAAGAGTTTATAGAGAGAGTGGTGGAAGTAGTTTCCGATGAGGAGGATGAGGAAAGTGATATTGAAGAAGAGGAAGTGGAAGAGGAAGAACAAACTCAGATTGAAGAGGTAGAAGATGATAGCGATGGGAGTGAGGTAGGGCAAGAAGAAGATGGTTGTGGTGATGATTGTGATGATGGTTGTTATGGTAACGACTACAGTGATGATGGTAGTTATGGTAGTTATAGTGATGATGGTAGTTATGGTGATGATGATTATGAAGACTATAGTGATGATAGTTAGCTTCTTGTATTAAACCTTTTGTACTTGGAGAGTGCGCCTTAATTTGAATCACTCGTTTTGTGTGTGTGTGTGTGTGTGTGTGTTTTGGACCTTTGTTTTATTGAAAACTTGAAAGTAAGTGACCAGTAGATTATTTTTTCTTTCTTTCTGGAAACGAATCAATGGTGTTACTCGGGCAAGGAAAAATAATTAACTTCGGAGAAGATGATATTGAATCAAAATAATTTTATTAAGCTAACTTTTCCAGAAAAAAGTAAATCATTTTTCACCAAAAAAAAAATTAAAATGGTCTTCTCTTTTCTGAAATTATAAATTTAAACTGATTCTAATCAAATCAACATACTGCATTGTTTTATATCCATAAAATGAACAAATTAGTTGCCGTACAAAGTTGTAATAATCGTCCCAAAATGTTGGATGTTACCTGTATATAGCATCATAAAATCTTCTTATTACTTTAAGTCTTTAAACATCCTAATACGATGAAACCCCATGGACAATAAATGTGGATTTTTTAGTGACCCTCTTTTTTTAGTAACCCCTTTTAGTCTAATTTATAAGTACAATTCTCTCTCATGAATGATTCTATATATAAGCTACAATTTTACATTGTATAAAAATTTAATACACTTTTATTTTTAGCTCTCATCTTTTTTCACTCATTATCTCTCATTTACCTTTATATCATACATCTTAAACTTTTGTTACTTTTAACTAATTGTAAAAGCTAATTTATTTTACGTGATTTAGGTAGTTGTTACTTATAAAAAGAATCAAGACTAACATTTAAGAAATATAATCAATTATAATGTATCTAGACAAAAAAGATCTTGATACTAAAATCATTCATATGGACAAAAGGAATAGAATTATATGTAGACTTGCAGAGTGCAGATACAAATATAAGTGCTGGAACTATCTGTTTCCTCACAAGCTTCGGATACCAGCTTCATTATTTATTCAGTGACATGCCCCAGATTCTAGAAAAGCTACTTTAAAGTTAATAGAAATAAAAGCCAGGAACCGTAATGCATAGTTTTACTGATTGACCCAGATTAAGGCTATAAGCCGGATCCAGCAAGTCGCCGCCTTGAGGCGTTTGATATGGCCAACTGACCAAGCCTGTCAGCATTACCTGATACAGATCGTTCACTGACAGGCGTATAATGCCGCAACCATTCGCCAATGTAGGCCTGAAGTGAAAACAGATTTGATGAAATCACGGAACATAATTACACAAGCAGGAAACATGTCTAATGATTGCTAGCTAATTTGAATCCTCTGCATTTACAAATATTTATTATAAACAAGATCACCACCCAGCATTTTAATTCGGTAGTCGGATTGACCACCTCCTAATGGTTGAAACATGCTATATACAGACAGATTGTTATTATCACTATTATATGATATATAAAGGCAGATTATTATTATTATTATGATCAATATGTTCTTATGTTCTTAATCCATCACATGTTGGAACATACTGCCACCTTATTCCCACCACCAATCCTAATTCCAGCCATAAACTGCCCAGATTTCCAAGCCAATAGTTAAAATGTTGATTACCTTCAGTATTCTGCTTACGACAGTTTTAGGGATTAGGCAGCTATCTTATTTAAAGAGTTTTGTGCTCGTATTTGTTTTCTTGCTCCTCTATTTCAAAGATGTATATTGCAAGGGTTTCCTAGTACATGCATTAAGCGGGAATTGCAGCCTTAAAATGACCCAAGCGACCAACCGTTTTTCAGTAAATCAGATGCTATGGAGCTCAGCACGATATGACCAATTCCAATTTTCCTAAGCATAGCCGAAGTAAACATAAAAGGAAGTAACCTGTTGAGGTCTCATAATCTTCGTATCAGGATCATCCAGGGACTCTCGCCAATGTGCCAAGTAACCAGCCATTCGAGGGATTGCAAATAAAACTGTGAAAAACTCAGGTGGAAATCCCATGGCCCTGATTACAAAAATTCATCATTCCGAACCTTGTTACATAGGCTAAGAGGAATCACACATCTCCATGTTAGTTATAAAACTGAATTCAATGATAGATTACCTATAAATTAACCCAGAGTAGAAGTCAACGTTAGGATATAGCCTCCTCTTAATGAAAAATTCATCAGATAATGCAACCTTCTCTAAGGCAACTGCAATCTGCACGGCCAAAAAATTTTATCAGTAACTTCGAAGATAACAAAATACAATGAACAGAATTCACATTAAATAAAGTAGTTTGCCCTAGTGAGATATAAATAGTGGTATTAGAAACAGTAGCCACTTATCTAATTTTTAAAATGAAACAAATTGCACAAGATTTATAATTGACTCTAGACCCTGACAAGAAAAGGATAGCTCTTTTTCTTTTTCTAGTCCAAATATGACTCCTAATGAATATTCATGCAAACATATGATATGAAAAACCAAACATCAAGCAGCAGCATCCATAGGCAAGTGCCTTCAAATAACCTCCACTAGTTTATGTCGCCAATAACTATCCTAGTATTTCATAAAATGATTCTACTTGCCCGGCGAAAAACAAAACTGCATTAGAAGAGCATGCAAGGCAAAGTTGAAAATCTAGTGGTCTGTTATAGTATTCATAATACATGGCCAGAAAGATTTAAGGCTTCAGGATTATATAATAGGAAATCAGCAACCAAAAAAAAAACATGAAATGGATAAACACCTCAATAAGAGGATCCCGGCCAACAATGGAAAACACTTCATCTGCCAGTCTCCTTAGGACCTTTGCTCTGGGATCATAATTCTTGTAAACACGATGTCCAAAACCACTGAGCTTTCGTTTCCTGGAGAAAAGAAAAGGCACAGGATGACAGGATAGATATATCAATTATATTAAGGTTTATAATTACTGTCTCTCTCCAGCGTGTGAGCAGTCTCTCTCTGTGAGATGTTACGACGGTTAATGTCGTGTTTGTAACTACTTGCTCTAACAACCTTACAAGGTGGAGAGAAAGGAAAGAAGGTCACGGAAGTACTTGACAGCAAAGGAAAAAAGGTTATGGAAGGCTGGAGGTGATGAGCAAATTGAGAGGCAGATGAAATGGGAGAAACCAGGGTGGGGGGAAGTTTAAGATCAATGTAGATGCTGCTTTCAATCAGAAATCGAAACAAACAGCAACTGGAGTGATTGGAAGGGAGGCTTATGGGGGGTATAAGCAGACAAATTGCTGCATATTATGCATTTCAGGCTGAATGCCATGCATTATTAGCAGTGGAGGGCGTGGACTTGTGGGGGACTGAAGGTGTGGTAGTGGGGACAGACTGTGAAGAACTCTTTGACAGAGTGAGAAAAAAGAAGGTGGAAGGATGTGAGTAGGGTAGTACAGATATATTGCAAAAATGCTTGAATCTACTTGATGCTGGAAGGTGTAGAAATTGGGAGATTTCACTGGTGGCACGCACAGGGAATAAAGCTGCAGATCACTTGGCAGCTGAGGCAATGAGGGGAATGGTACCACAAGGATGGCCTTTTCAGCCACCACCCTCTCTAATCTCGATTACGGAGGAGGATACCAGTCAGACACAGCAGGCAACACAAAGTAGGTTAGGTATTGGCTAATTGAATGACAGAATTTTATGCTAGAATCTTCCAGCTTTTCTTTAGGATTAGGAATAATGAAATGTTAGTGTAGATTGACTATTTTCTGGTTTAGACGTGTGTTAACTTGTAACCATAGGTTTTTTCGAGAGTTTTTCGTTGGCTTCGGCTATTGGTATTTGTAAGATCGTTTCTTGGTGATTAATAAGACTGACTCTGTTTTGCTCAAAAACGATATATCAATTATAGCTGTCATTTTCAGAGTTGGCAGTGAAGGTCTGAGGCAAAACCACATAAAAGCAAGGCACTACACTGGCCTAACTATAAGAGTAAATGATAAACAGGGGGAAACAAGAACCCAAAAAAGAGAAGGTAATGATTACCTGGCTTTGACACCCTCAATGAATTCAGGAATGTTCTCAACAGTTCCAATTTCACTCAGCATCTTCAGGACAGCCTGCAGAACCACCAAAGGTCACATCATCAAGCTTGCCAAAAGTATTGCATTTACTGAAGGATGTGGTTTGAAACATGCTATGGAGAAAAGTTTGTGATGGTTTGCGTAAAGTATTTAGAGGTACCTCATTAGCTCCGCCATGAAGAGGCCCATATAGTGCTCCAACAGCACCAGCAATGGCGGTGAATACATCAACACCACTGCACAGTATGAGGGAGTTTAGAAACATTGAACAGAGAACGAATTATGTTGCTTAACAGAAGTCAAACTTCAACCTTGACGAAAGGTGGCGGACAGCAGATGTAGAGCAGTTCATTTCATGTTCTGCATGCAGGATGAAGATAATATCCAGTGCACGAGTTAGCCTAGGATTGGGTTTATATGAGCGGTTGCCTCTGAAAACATGTAAAAGAAAATTGAGTTAAAAACTTGCAAGCTGATGTAATTATCATATATATATATATATATATATATATCGTTATATCATAGGAAGAATAGTTCATACTATGTACCACAAAAGAAAAAAAAAATTAATCCATGGAAACAAGAAACCCAAAAAAATAGAAAGAGAGCTACTAGTGAGTAATGATGGTGAATTACTGCACTCAAAAATTAAATCATAAGAAATGGAAGTTATGCATCTCTCCATATTTCAACTATAAGACATTTAAAAAACCACAAGACATACAAAGAATCCAGCATGTATAGGAAGTTCTCTGTGTAAGAAAGGTGGCTGGAAGGAAGCAGTGGTGGCCTTCCTGCCAATCTAAGATAAGCTGCTGCAGCAATTGTTGTTATCTGCAGTCAAAGCAAAACATTGAAGAGATAAATTAGGCATAAGCAAAAATGCATGAACTTATATGATAGCTGCTCAAAACTCCACAGAATGCAAGCTGTGGACCTAGTTCTCGACACATCAACATCAGTTGAATAAATTATACATACCAAGATAGAAGAGGGCAAGGAGGGTGAAGAACAAAAAGAGAACTATGCAAACATACCTTTCCAATGATTCGTGCTATTTGTTTGTCTCTCACTTGTTTTGACTGGTATACATCAAGACCCTGCATCAAATTGTAGTGTGCATAAAAAAAAATTAAGATGTACAAAACTACGAATTACTAACTGATTTTACCATCATACATGTGCATCATTGTAGAACAGTCCACAAGCTGAAAAACTTAAAAGCAATTTGTCTTGCTCACCTTAAGAGCCGGATTTGCATCTGGGTGAAAAACTGAAAGAGCACTTATGGCACTAACAAGTACACCCATTGGATGTGCATCATGTGGCATAGATTGTATGATATCCTACAACACAAAAAGTAAGAAGATAAAACTTCGTTACGTTAATAAACATATATTCCTATTTAAAAAAATTAATTACTCCCCATAAAATTATCATTATAGGATAAGAATTTCCATAAACCATGATTAAGATAAAGATTGGCACAATGAATTAAAAAGTAACCTTTATCATTTTAGCATTTGCTAAAATGCTACATTGCAACTCATCTAAGTACATGCAAGTAAATACACATTCCATTAACAAACAAAACAATCATATGAAAGAACGAAGGAAAGATTGTTTACAACCAAAGTAAAAGAAACTGAAGTGTATACTACAAATGGTCAAATAAGACACAAAGTATTTCTAAATTTCATTATACAAAACAGATTAGAAAGCCTTATTCAAACAGATGATTATCCAATCATTGTCTATAAGATTAAAAGAATTTTCACGAGTAGATATCTCAATAACTTCAACATAAGATCAAGATAAAATAATCAGATAAAAAAATCTTGAAATATCCGGTTAGGATATTAATTTAGTTATAGCTCTCTGATTAAAATACTATAAAACCTATTAGATTTTTGCCAACATATGACTCAATTATACAACTGGTGTCTGGCCTGTCACAATCATAATTCTTTAAATTTAGAAGTCTATATGTCGCTATAAACTGATTTGCTTAGAAGACAGGAATCTAGGATCAACAATCCACAATATTATCACATAGCAGGGAACCTCACCAAAACTCCTTGCGGAACAGCTGAATGCTGAGATATGGCAAACTCCCAGTCTGCTAACTGACTTTCAGTAGGCAAATTTCCATACACTGAAAGGCAAAGATAGATGAGCCAATAAAATAAATTATAGAGATATGCATGCTATGCGTGAATTGAAGCGTGCAACTATCATAATTAAGAAGTTTGGGCACTATGCTTGCCCAAAGTAAACAGCAGTTTATCACTTTTGTCGTTTTACACCCAAAAAAAATTGCTGTAGATCAGTCCTAGAATGGCAGTACAGTTCTTGCAGATGCTCACTTATGAGATAGGCAACTTCCATATAGGTGCTTTTCTCCGCCAACTCCTCAATCGGGTAACCTCGATATCTAAGGATTCCCTCATCACCATCAATATAGGAAATTTTTGATCGGACAGGAGCTGTGTTCAAATATCCCGGGTCATAAAGTTTGAGTCCCTTGTCATTCTTTCCCATTGATATCTGCACGTTTACAATTAGAATCTCACAATAAAAAATCCATAACGCATAACACAAGAGGTTATAATTGAAACTAAGATTACAAACTACCCAAATGC
Organism: Vachellia pachyceras; assembly: GCA_025593235.1. NCBI lineage: Eukaryota > Viridiplantae > Streptophyta > Magnoliopsida > Fabales > Fabaceae > Vachellia > Vachellia pachyceras. The sequence goes on along the minus strand of JANTPZ010144949.1, from coordinate 2,414 downwards.
ACACTCGGATTGACAGAACCTGAATAGCATATATAACTAAAAACTGGTAACCAGAATGCTAACATAAACAAGAATTACCCGCTCATAGAAAATAAGCATCCAACCAATTCAACGAAGCCGAACAGATCAGAATTGAACAAATTCCAGTTCGTCAATCACAAAAAGCTTTTAAAATCAAAGATTTACGTATACAAATCATTGATCAGAAAATACCTTCTTGAAGTCAACAGCTTTGATTGTTCCCTCTTCGGAGACATCAACCTGGTACTTTTTCCCGGTCCTATCGTCGACGATCGTTAAAGACCCCTTGAGTTTCCCCGGTGGCAAGATTGAAGTTTGAGCAGAGAGAGGGAAAGGGTCGAGCGTACGTGCGTGATCAAGTTGCTCAGTGGAAGAAGGTCGTAGGTGAGCAGTGAGCCTAGCCAAACGGCTCTGAGCAAGCACCACCGTCGATTCGGAAGATTCGCTGGACATGGTGTATTCGCCTGTTCTATTTCGTTGCAGAGTTGAATCGAAGCAACGGAACTCAGAGAAAAGAAGGATCGAGGAGAAGACGAGAAGGTCGCAGAGAAGTTGGGTACGCAATTGGATCGTTCAAGAGGAAGTGAAAAAATTTAAGCAAACTAGCTGGGATTACGTGGAGCCTGGTCGGTGTATATTTGGATCGCCCAAGACAAACAGAGATTGCAATTTTCAAATAAAGCCAACACTCCTTGGGATTCGAAAACTTAAATCCTTATTTTCCAAGAGATAACGTTGAAAATTGAGCTCACAATCACGAGTTCACTTACTCTACCCTGCAAGGATCTCAAAATTCAGCTTAAAATATGTCATAAGGATCATGATAAATGATCGGAAATATTGATCCAAGGGACCCACCAAAAGGATTATAAGCTTTTTGAGTAAAGGATAACCAACTTGTCCAGCCTTTCACCCACAGATACGTGGAAGCTTTGGCCAAATAATTCATATACTATACGCTACAATTAAATGAGTTTTTTTTATTGTAAAGACAATGAAATGAGTTTAAATGTATAAATACTCGTTGATGTATTGAATCTTTTGAGAATGCATTCAAATATTTCCTTTTTATTGGTACGAGGTTCTACCTGTAAACTAAAGAGTGTTGATCTAGTAATTGTTGAAATTTTAGGAATCATTTAAAGTTTGCACTTATGTTGATTTAAAGGTTTTAGAAATGTCAATGTTCTAACGGATTGTGTTGACACTATCAAATACACTCTACGGAGTTGTGATTCGAATTATCCATTTAAGGATGTGGTGGATGATCTTCTATTGATTCTTCGTAGAGATTTTCATGCTGTAATCATTCATGTTCATTGAAAAGTGATAATTATTATTAATCAATTTGCCAAATTTTCTTATAGATTAGATGTTAGCTTTTGTAATTTTGCGCACTGTCCATCCTTTATTGTAGAAGTAGTGGTGGATGAAAGCATGATGTAATTTCAACTTTTGAGCAATGAATTTAGATACTATTCAAAAAAAAAATATCTCCTCTTTATTGAACAAACTTAATCTTTTGAGAATGTATTCAAATCTTATTTTTATAGAAAAAATTTGCAATATCTCTACAATATGTGACTACATCTACAAGTTATACAAGTTAAAAAGAAATTTTTGGAATAGTTTACGAGTGAAGTAATAAATAAATTTTTTAAAATCAGTGATATTACCCAAAAATTATACTTATTCATCATTTATATTATATATTGAGTGAATTATAATATTTTTAAAAAAACTTAAATCCATTACTCTTGCTTTTATTTTTAAAATTAAACTAAAATTTAATATTAGAACAACAAAAATTATATAATTTAAAGCCTTGCCCCTTTACAGCAGCACTGCAATCACCTTGCTGTGTATGATGGGATCAGTTGAATCGCAATGCAGCGACTTCAGTCCCAACCCTCTGCATTTAAACCGATGCATATAATACATTCAAAGAGACATGGAATAAGCCCAAGGGGTTGGTCCGACTGATTGACACGGGGAAGGCAAGACGCCACGTACCCGTCAGGTCTTGGGCTCGAACCCTGGGAAGTCCCTCACGGGGCAACCCCGGATTAATCTGGGTCCAAAAGGATCCAAAACACCGGAGGAGTTTTCTCTCACTCAAAAAAAAAAGAGACATTGAATAAAAAATCATAAATATAAATATGATATCTGTCTCTCAAATCCAGTCACATTCTTTTCTGGCCATTCCATCCGTCGCATAAAAATGTAGAGGATCTAATGAATTGAGTTGAACCTTACTCAAGTCACATGATCTGAGTTATTGACCCCTAAAGAAGGAGCATCAGAAGGGCCTGTGTTCTTAATCTCATGACTTGCATCAAAGAGAAGCTTTGGATCATCAACTTCCTTAGAGATATCAGAAGGTTGAGCAACAT